>CAUYLG010021657.1:0-95518 GCA_963573385.1 Cacajao melanocephalus | reverse complement strand
CTTAATGACTTACAAAGAGACTTAGACTCCTACACAATAATAGTGGGAGACTTTAACATTATACTGTCAATATTAGACAGATCAACGAGATAGAAAATTAACAAGGATATCCAGGACTTGAACTCAGACCTGGAACAAGTAAACTCAACAAATATTTCCAGAACTCTCCACCCCAAATCCACAAAACATACATTTTTCTCAGTATCACATTACACCTATTTTAAAAGTGACCACATAATTGGAAGTAAATCACTCCTCAGCAATTGCATAGCACTTCTCATGTTTAAATAAAATATTGGTTGGCTGCATGTTTGTTATTTTCATCCCTTATTCCTTCCTGTCTCCATTGTTAAGCACAATTATTGGCATAAAAGAGGTTTTTAATACCCAGTTTTAGACTGCATTCTAGCCTGGGCAATAGAACAAGAATCCCATTCTCTCTCCCTCTTTCTCTTTCTTTCTCTCTTACATTCTTTTTTTTTCTTTCTTTCACTCTTTCTTTCTTCTTTTCTCTTTTTCTTTCTTTCAAAAAAATTAAATTAAATTAAATTTAAAAAACTATAAAAATTAAAAAAAAGATGTCTATGTATAAATCTTAAATGTTTTTGTGGATTTTACAAAAACATAAGCCTTAATAATCTTCAACTGGTGTTACTTATAATTACTCCAGAAGGAAATTTTAGTTGCTTTATTTCTATCACTAATGTTAAAGAGACATAAATGTACCTGGTGATTCATCCAAGTAAGAATTTTGTTAGTATCCTTAATATCTACAAAAAGAATAACAAACTATCCTGTCATTTAACCTTCAGATTACATGTGCAGTCCCTTGTGTTTGACTCTTTTCTATTACAAAGAAGAAAAATATGCAGATTATCTTATCTGATATATAATGAGCTTCACTGTAAGGTTGCCAAGAGAGTAAGGAAGCACAAAAAACTTGTAAAGAAGCTGAACATCACTTATGATGCCACTACAGTGTTGAAAGCTCCACAGCAGCTCCAGGGATCTGCCATTTGTGTGCCTCAGTTTCCCTTTCCTCTGTTTCATGACTTCTACTTGTCTGCTTTCAGGGCATCTCCACACTTTAGAGCCACTCTTTTGGTCTCCACCTCTTTTTGCATATTTTCAAGTCAGCCACCCTAAGAGCAAAGATGGCCATTGGAGTAATTAATCCTCATCCAGGTTAGAACAACCACAAAAGAAGGCATTCTTCTCAGGCTGTCTCAAATGCTGACCTAGAATATGGCCTTTAACTCAGTTACTGACCCGAGGCCCAACTCTGGCTGCGGCCATAGTAGCAAAGTCACATGACAAAGCAGTAAATGTTTACACAAGGAACTACTTGCTTATAAAGGGACTATGGATGTGAGGGGAGCCCCCGAAGCATGATGAGCATTCATAACCTCAATACATAACACAGAATACCTCACCAGAGAATACAGCCTCAAACTGCCTACCATCCACAGGAGAAGAACTGAAAGGACTTGCTAGCTGTCCATTCCTCTAGATCAGTAGTCCCCAACCTTTTTGGCAAGGAGGGGGCAAATGGAAGAGGGGGTACTGGGGGATGTTTTCGGGATGAAATTGTTCTACCTCAGATCATCAAGGCATTAGATTCTCATAAAGAGTGTGCACCTAGATCCCTCCATGTGCAGTTTACAATAGGGTTCCTGCTCCTGTGAGAATCTAATGCCACCGCTGCTCTGCCAGGAGATAATGCTCAGGTAGTATTGTTGGCTCGCCCGCTGCTCACCTCCGTCTGTGCGCCAGGTTTCAAATGGGCCATGAACTGGTACTGATCGGCAACTGGGGGGTTGGGGACCCCCGCTCTAGAGGGACCTAGGTGCATATCAAAAACTCGCATTAGTGCCATATTGTCTTTATGGAATTGCTTATACTGGACTACTTTTTTTCTAGTCTACCCTTAGCTTTTATATTAACTGAGGGGAAAAAAAAGGCTTGTTTTTGGAAATCTTTTATTTCATTGGCTATAAGGATATTATTGAGAGCACCATTCAGGCCCTTCTTCTATGAAGCTGTATGAAAGAAATTTCTTTTAGGGCTATGCACTATGAATAGTTTTATGTGCCCTAGAGAAAGTATTTGTTTGCTCATCTTGAACAATTACCCAATTCTGCCTTTTCACTTAGGCCACTAGGAAGCTTTAAACCTTAATATATAGAGCACAACTATTACAATTGTGCCCCATCTTGTTTTTGATCTTGACTCTTCTTCTAATTCCTATTTTCCTTAAGCCTATTTTTAATATTTTGCATTTTACCATTCTTTATGTAAATCAAATCCCTTGAGCAAATAGAGCATAATAAATAATATTTTTGAAAGACACATATGGAAAATACAGCCTAAAACACAATAAAAGAACATGATATTTTATCCTATCATGCTAAATATCTGAGACAGTCACAAAGATTCCCTGATATCTGTCTGTTCCATTGAACTAAGAATTTAGTTCAAAACCACTGCAGAGGAAGACCTGATTATAAAGAACCATTGTAAATATCAGAAGCAATTTTATACATAAAAAATGTCACAAGTATTCAAACTCTATATACTTTGAAAGATCAATTTAAATTATCATAATTGGTACCTAATCCTATAAAATGTATCGTCAACACTATTTCTAATGGAAATCTTGCTGAGGAAAATATTATGCAGAAATAAAAAAACAGATTAAAATTGACCACATAGTATTGATATAAATAGGAAGATATTCATCGTCCATCTTTTGCTAATAAAAGGGAGGGGGAAATAATCAGCATGACTAGGAGCCTTTCTTGTTTAAAAAAAGAAAGAAAGCTTAAAATGCTTCAAAACCCTATTTCTAGTGTTGTTTCTATAGATTAAAGCTAGAGTGAATAAATAATTTGTATTTTTAATATAAGAAGGATATACTGTAGGAAAAAATGTTTATTACGGTCTCTGCTCTCCAGTGTCCTGAATAATGGTTTGTCTGCTATTACCTAATGTTCTACTTTTTAATTTAATTATTCTTTATTTTATTTTGAGACAGAGTCTCACTGTATCACCTAGGCTGGAATGCAGTGGAGCGATCTCAGCTCACTGCAACCTCCACCTCCCAGGTCCAAGCAATTCCCTGACTCAGCCTCCCGAGTAGCTGGGATTACAGGCACCCGCCACCATGCCTGACTAATTTTTTTTATATTTTTAGCAGAGACAGGGTTTCACCAACTTAGCCAGGCTGTTCTTGAACTCCTGACCTTAGATGATCTGCCCACCTCGGCCTCCCAAAGTTAATTTTCTATTTAACCCTAACCACCATTGATCTCCACAAAGAGGTCCCAGTCAAATGGGTCAAGAATTATACCAGCTGCAGGTCTAACAAAAACTTTCTCAAATTGAGCTAAGCAGTCATTTTTGTGTTACCTTTTCAAACATGGTCCCTTTATATCTTACACACACACACACACACACACACGCACACACACACACTCCCTGATATTCTTCTTCCAGACAAACTAAGATAATTTGCTACATCCGTAGATCCAGGTGACATGCTGCCTCACGAAATCAAACAGGAATAATAAAAGTAAAAAGAGATTTTCATTCAAGGCAGAAGAATTTTTAAAGTGATAAAAGAGACTCCCAAGTTTTATGTATCTCTTTAGTGAAAATGAAAATCATGTTAAACACCAAATACACTTGTCTAATTACATCAGGAAATACTGTTCTGTGTTTGCTAATGAAATGTGATGCTACTATATTCACCGAGAGCCAAAACAAAGTGAAGATATAACATTCTAATTACAAAAAGGCACTTGGTAAAATGGTTGTATGCTTTGAACTGTAATAAAAATTAATAAAATTATGTAAATACAAACAGTTACTGAAAATGTGGCACTCGATAATTTTAGAAAAGCCACAGAACATAATGACTTAAGAAACTTCAAACCATTTATAACCTCATTCAGTTCACAGAGAAGACTAATGAGAAAATGTTTGTCTAAAAGGCTAATATTTGTTTTAATATGTTTACTTCATTGCTCTAAGTACGAAAGCCACCCCATATTCTTTTGGCAGTAAGGGTAAAATCCTAAATAAATGAATATGAAAGTACAGATTTCCCATCCCCAAGCATTTTGCAATCTTCCAGCTAAGTTACCACTGATGCATTCATAAATGTCTTAATGGCCTTACTATGTAGAATTCTGTTATAATGCAGGAGCCAGAGGACACACAGAACTCCCTTACTGTATGCTTTCCAAGTTAGAGGAAAAGAAATGCACCACACATCACTATGTACACAGAGAACATGATTTGACCTCCATGATCAAATCCATGCTATAACCAGGTGCCTTGTAATAGGTTATTATCATAGCTGGTACTTACTGATTCTCCACAGTAGGCTTTGTTCTGTACTAATTTTTCATCCTGAAATCTCTATATAGCATTCATGTTGACTCAAGAAATGCAGTGTCTTTAAAATTAACCTTAGGAATATATGTTCTATTAAATTTTCCTCTAATTTAAACATGAAACTCATTATTAAAATTCATATATCCTATCTCTACATTTTAATTCTTTAAAATTAATATTTTCATTAACTATGACAGAGATCAGTGAAGTGATAAGCTTTCTAACTTTCATCACTTAACAGTATCTTGTTCAAGACGTGAATATGGCTCTAAACCAAATAAGCAATTTTAAAACTCTTCAAATGTTGTGTCTCTGAACATCTGAATAAATACCATATTCTTTACTAACAATCTTCAATGATAAATGTACTTATTCGCAATACACTTTTTCAAGGAGTTATAAAGGGAGCAGAGATAATTTAAAAGGTCCCTACTTGCTTTAGTATGCAGGAAAAAAAAATACTACTTCAAGTCTGAAAATATATAATGGAGAGTATATCTTCCATTTAGTTCTGATTACTTTTTGCAATCTACTGGGAGTTAATATAAGAGCACATATCTTCTGTACTTCTATAGAAGAAGTCTTCCCAAAGGTAGGTGTAAGCATTATATCATCTGCAGAGGATGCAAATTTACTCTGGTAAAATTGCTACAAATATACAATCAAAATTATCAGTATAGTTTTGTGAATGAAAATTGGTAAGATTCTATTTTCAGTCACTTTTAGGATGTGAATATGTCAACAATGAAGGACCTGTTTAATCCATAAAAATTTATCATTTATTTTGCTTTTAACATGGAGCTTTAAAAAGAACACTTCAAATAGCTAATATACTGTAACAAAATGGGAGTAGTATTTAAAACAGCCAGATTAAACATCTAAATAATAAATATTGCATGGCACTGCACATCTGTTCTTTGTAGTGTTTTCTAGTAATGCAGCATAGTGCGGCATTTCAGCAAACCAATTCAAACATGAGGATCGCTACAAAGCAAAAGCTCTTGTCACTGTTTGTGATTGTCTAATGGTATATGGTCCAATCATAAAGGGCAGCTGACAGGCTGGTATAAGAAATGAATTTTCTTCTTCCTCCTGACACATCAGGGTAAGGCCCCCTGCTGCAATGCAGAAAATCTTTTATGCAAAAAGAATACACCATCTTTCAACACATGATTACTATTCAGAAGATTCTGACTAGGTTTTTTTTGGGGGGGATGCATTTTTAAAAATACTCGTACAAAATTGCACAAAGAGCAAACTAGATCTGGGCTTATGCCTTGTCTCCCTACTTAGTCATTCTGTGACCTGGTGCAAATTATCTTTTTTCTCAATACCTTCATTTGCCCATCTTTGAAATGGGGATGATGATAATAATAAAATATGGTTCCTTTCCTAGAATAAAATGAGAATTTATTAGTATTTTAGTGTCGAGGAAACAACATTATCTTTTCAAACACTTAAATAACAATCATACCAAAAGTCCTAATCTAAAGTAAACTGAACATATTGCACAATATAACATTTTAAATATTTTATATATGTTGCCTCAAATATAAATATTTTCACTCTCCTTGTCGCAAAGAGCTCAAAAAGCAAGCCTAGTGGATAAGTCCATGGAAGAACACAGTGCCTGTAAATGAAAACTAATATTTATCATCTGTAAACTATGTGTTACGCACTTTGGTAAATACTTTACAATTTTCTCATTTAATCCTCACAACTTCTCTATGAAGTAAGCACTACTATTAATTTCATTTTCTAAATGAGAAAACTGAAGCCTAGAGAATTTTTTTAAATTGTCTCCTAATTAAAATAGTCATGGGTGGGAGAATGTCTTGAACTTTTTAAGAATTCCAGTAGTCAAGCCAGAGTCCACCCCAGCCTGCACTGTCAACCACTGTGCTATGTGATATTTATCCACTTGATGAGATAGACAATATTTATGGGAAAGATGAGAGGGTGAAAAAAAGTGAGGAGATTTTTGAGCTGGAGAAGAGGTAAGAGATTGACGCTCGCCCAGGACAGACAACCCCATCCTCTCAATAAAGCACAATTGGAGAGTGACTCCAAGAGGAGAGAGACATTTAGGTGAGCGGAGGGGCAGGTGGGGAGGGTTTGTCAGAGCAGGCAGCAGGCTTCGTGGGTCTCAACTAAATTGGTCTGAGACTCATGGAGAAACGGGGAAAGGGATCGGGCAGGTGGGTTTCCCCCGGGAGAGTCAAGTACGATTATGCCAATAATAGAGGCGAGGCAGAGGTTGGGAGGCAGGCTGGAGGCACGCTAGTCACCTGGGAAAGGAACCTCTGAAGGAAAGAGGTACTAATGAATGTGATTTATGTGAGTTCATGTTCATAAGGCTGTATAAATGCAAGTTGTTATTGCTTGAGGAGTCTTAAATTCACCAGAAGGAAAGTGTTACATAAGAGAGACATAGGAATAACATATTCTGTGCAAATTAACTGAGGCTGCCACTCTGTGGCTAAGAGCATCCTACCTCCAGCTGAGTATCCCATTACCTAGTCTGAGATGGTTGGGGAATAGATTAGTGGTACTTTCAAGAGGTAGGGAGAGAAATCTCCAAAGCACACTCTGTCAGAGACAGAGGTGCTGCTGGAGATTTTAAGAAACAAGAAAGAGCCCTCTCCTTTGGGAAAGGAGTGGGCTAACTAACAGAAATGCTTGAAAGAAGTCTAAGAGTGAAGGGGACACCCCAGGAGTGCTCCCCGGATGGAGGGATCATCCACTGAAGATGCTCACAGCACAGGCTTAAATGTGAGTTTGAGGACCTCTAATTTGACTAAAATGTCAATTTTTATCCTCATATCCCAGTGTTTCTTAGAAGTTGAGGTCTGTGGGAATATTCTGAAAAAACTGAGCTTTTAAGTTCAAAAAATGCTGTCAAGTGTACACTACTTGGGTGACGGATGCACTAAAATCCCAGAAGTCACTACTAAAGAACTTACCCATGTAACCAAAATCCACTGTACCCCCAAAACTATTGATATATTTTTAAAAAACACCGAAATCCTTCTGAGATTACCTGCTTTTTTTAATGTGCATCTGGGGGCATTTTATGAAATAGAATAAAATGCTATGAACAAAAATTATATACCAAGTGAGTATGTAAGGAGCTTTGAAGGTTAAGTGCAGCCTTTGGTCAGGTGAGGACCAAAAGCAGAGCTGGCAGTGTCAGGCCTGATCCACTCCACCTTGTGGAGAGTCAATATGAAAAATCGTTGAATGGTGAAAAGTTCTGGTGTCTTTGGTGAATAGCAATAAAAACAACTTTGGATATCAGCATGGGAAGAATACCATAACATGGAAGCCTCCAAGAAACCCTGGCATTAGTTAAAAACTAAAGATTTTTCTAATTGTCCCTGGAAACTTGAAAAACCATCAAGGGACACTGCGGCAGGAATTATATTCACGAAAAATAATCTGCCTAGAAGGGCAGTAATGATTTTCCAATTCAACTTTGCTACTTCCTTATTGAGTGATTTTATGTCGTTTTATCTCTCAATGTCAATAATTAAAAGTCAATAAATATATCTTTAAATCACAGCATATTAATAACTACGAGTAGATTGTTCTCTATTTTGAACACAATACTTTCTCATAAATAAATGCTTAATTTATTACACCTTACATTTGATATAGCAATCACACTACTGGGTGTCTACCTAGAGGAAAAGAAGTCCTTATTCAATAAAGATACTTGCACACGCATGTTTATAGCAGCACAATTCACAATAGCAAAATCGTGGAAACCCAAATACCCATCAATCAATGAGTGGATAAAGAAACTGTGGTACATATATACAATAGAATACTACTCAACCATAAAAAGGAATGAATTGACAGCATTTGCAGTGACCTGGATGAGATTAGAGACTATTATTCTAAGTGAAGTAACTCAGGAGTAGAAAACCAAACATCATATGTTCTCAATGATATATGGGAGCAAAGCTATGAGGACGCAAAGACATAAGAATGATATAATAGACTTTGGGGACTTGGGGGGAAGAGTGGGAGGAAGAAGAGGGATAAAAGACAGCAAATATGTGCAGTGTATACTGCTCAGGTGACGGGTGCACCAGGATCTCACAGGATCTCACAAATCTCCACTAAAGAACTTACATAACCAAATACCACCTATACCCCAATAACTTATGGAAAAATTAAATTTAGAAAACATTAATTAATTAATAAGATTAATTCACCATATTGAAAACTGTTAGGATTCTGACTCATTTCCAAGTAACTTCACTAAAACTGGAATGATATCCCTTAGGAAGAGCTCATTACTGAGTTAGTTTAATGATTAGTTTGTTTGAGGTGATTTTTTTTTAATATGTTCAGAGGAAAGATATGTTGAATCTTTTAGGAACTCTCATAAAAGCTATTGCAAAGGATTCTGAAGACAAATGCTATAAAGTGTAAATTAAACTCAAAAGAAAAGATATAATAGAAAAGAAACTAGGGACAAATCTGTTTCATGGAACCCTGGTCATTTACAAGTTGGGATCCTCTTTAAGGAAAAATTGTTAAATTATGAATAAAATGTATATACAAAAGCAAATATTTTCAAATGAGGCTGGTAGAGGCCCTGGCAAATAAGAGGTCTTGAAGGTTAAGCATCATTAGCTTCACAATAAATCCACCTCCTGGAAGGAGCTAGAAATTATCATGCTCCTTCATCTTCTGAGTCACACAACACAGGGCCTGAGATCCTTTCACTAGAATAAATTAAAGGTTATCTTTCCTCATAATTAGGGCAGAAATAAAGAGAGGTTAGTTGGCATTGAAATTAACATGTCAAAATGATTCCTATAAGCAGCCAGGAATCAGGAATGCAGCAATGAGGCAGGCCTTAGTGGTAACTCTTGAGTAATTCTATAGTTTAAAAAAATGTAATCAGCATCATTTATTAGAAAGTAACATAAAGTTAAATATTCAGTTGTTCTTTTCCCTTGTGTGTGTGTGTACTATACAATTCTACTCCTAGGTAGGTATGTGTGTATGAATATTGGAACAACTTTGCACTTGTCTACCAGGAGACACGTACAAGAATATTTAAAGCAATGTTGTATGTAATAGCAAATACTGATAATTTTTAAAACCTACATAACCACTACCAGAGTAGAAAAAACTGTTATTTTTTTCACTTGGAGGAATATTAGACAGCATTGAAGAGAGATTGATTATGGATACAAATGTACAATTTGATAGAAAAAATAAGCCCTACTGTTTGATATATCAATAGGGTGACTATAGTTTACAATAATTGATTGTGTATTTCAAATAGCTGGATGAGAATAACTCAAATCTAGCATAAGGAGAAAACAAATATTTAAGATGATGACTATCTCAATCACACTGATTTGACCTTTACAAATTACATGATGTATTATCATATGTACTCTGAAATTACGTACATCTATCATGTATCAACAAAAAAACACCATTTTAAAAAAGAAAATATGCAATCATAGAGATCAATCTTAGACACAGTATTGAAGAAGAAAGAAAGGTAATTTCACAGAGGACTACATAAAATACTGCATGTTCTCACTGCTCAGTGGAACCTAAACATTAAGTACATGTGGACACAAAGAAAGGAACAACGAACACCGGAGCCTACTAAGGGTGGAAAGTGGGCAGAGGTCAAAAAACTACCTATTGGATACTATGCTTATAATCTGACTGACAAAATAATTTGTATACCAAACCCCTGAAGCACAAAATTCACCTATATAGTAAGCCTGCACATGTACTCCAGAACATAAAAGTTTAAAAAGAAGACTACATGAAGTATAATGTCATTTTAATAAAGTTTAAATTCAAGAAATATAAAACAATATATTCTTTAGATACACATATGTGGTGAAACCAATTTTTTAAGCAAGAAAAAGATTAATCCAAAATTCAGTTCAATAATGACCTTTCAGAAAAGTAGATTTGGGCAGGAAATATGCAGGTAGACATAGACAGAAGAATATGGATAATGTTCTACATTACAGTAAGATGGTTGATTCAAGACTGTCTTCATTAGTAAGCTAGACACCTTAGTTCTATTACATATATGGTTTGTACTTATCAAATAGTATATGTAACTATTTTAACCAATGAAAGTAAGGTTTAAACAGAGTATTTGAATTGTGTCTCATCATATTTTTGGTCGCTATAAAACCCTGTTTGGGGGAAAAATAAAACCAATATTCTGTTCAAACTATAATGCAATGGCTTTCAAATGATTTGACCACCAATCAAGCAGATGTGATATTATTTATGCAATATACAGTATATATTGGCATATCTCAATTATTTAAAATTTTCTTTAATATCCACCTGTAGCAAAAGTTCTTCACATCATCACCAAAGTAATTCTCATAACACAAAAAAACAGATGTCAACATAATTCAGTTTAAACCAGTGCCAGTGCTCTTCATTGCCATGAAACAGATTCCCACCCTGAACACTGCGCATAGAGTCATCCATGACCAGGTCCTTCCTGTCCCTCCCGTCCCTTTTCTGATGTTTAGCTTGACCTAGACAGAGGTCCTTGTAGCTGAGACACTCTCTGGCTCTAGCTAATGAGATGTGTGTGTGTGTGTGTGTGTGTGTGTGTGTGTGTGTGTGTGTGTGTATTCTCCAGTTACCCTAGCCTTCTGTTGGCTTTAAGGACTAGCTTCTCACTAATCTTTTCCAGGCACTTCAAGTCGTTTGTTCTTTTTCATCCTTCAAGTATCAACTTAAATAGACCTTCCCAGACTAACTGGACCAAATTAAATGGTCCTCATTTATTCTCCATCAGAGCACCCTATTTATTGCCTTTGTTGTATTCTGTAATTATTTTTCTTTCTGTGTGTATGTGATGGTTGCTTGTTTCGGGTATGGGTGTGTAAATTCCATATTGGCAGGGGCCTTATCTACCTTCTCCAATGATATAAATTAGCATGCAGCATCTACATGGGACATGGTAAGTTTTTAATAAATATTATATGAATCCCTGGATGTATCCCCTTTCCTTTCCCTTCCCAAACTCTAATCTTGAGCCATTCTAAATCATTTAGCAAAACCTCCCAAACACCTGGCTTTTGTTTCAAGCCTTGATGCTAGCTCTGCCTTCTGCCTGGTGAACGCCTGAATAAATGTTTTGATGTCTTTCAATACTCACTTCCAGCACCACCCCTGTTGTGAGGTAAGAATTACCGATTCTCCCCAAGGTAGAACCTGAGAGTCTACTCCAGGGTCCTCATGATTACCACCATATATTTCAATCAGCTGACCTACCTATTAGCACCTTATTTCAATTTCAGTTTTTGTTTAAATGCTATGCCCGTTATTTAGATTTTTTTCTTTACCCTTCTCGACTCTTCTCTGTGATGATGCAGCTGGGACTGAGGCAACTACACTTCCCACATTCCTTTGTCACTGCCTCCCTGTTAGATTCTGTCAATAAGGGGACTAGGAGACGGGAAGGCAGGGGAGAGAGATGCCACTTGATCCTTTGCATTCTCTCTGTTCCTTCTTAGAGCAGCAGCTGATTCCATCTTGGTGGATCGCAGCGTCTTTGTGACCTTCATAGGTATGAACAGCAGTTTTACAGGGCCCTTCTTTGAACTTCCGGGGTCTGGTAACCCTAATCTCCCCCCTTATGTTCCCTCACCTTATAGGTGATATATGTTTTCTACAGTTATTAATACTTTCTCTCTGGGATACCTCAGTCTCTCCTCTGTGCTTTTCCAGCCCTCTAACACCTATGCAACCAGTTCCTGATATCAGATTCTCTTTAAGATGCCCAGAGTAACCACCCCAGAACCTCTTCCAGAAAAGAAAAAGAAAAAGATATCCAGTGTAATATTTGATTTCCTACTGGAACTCAACTCATAGATATATCTACTTCCTCTTCATAAGGATGAGAGTGCTCTTTGAAGATAAAGTACGTTTCCAATTTATTTTTGTGTCTTCAAGTCCTGGGGACAGAACATAAACCAAAGTAAATATTCTATAAGTTAGTGTTGAATAAATGAGTTAATGATTGATCTAGGTAGTAGAGTATGAGGAATTCCGCCAGAGCAATGACAATGAAGATGGGAGGGAAATTATGACTATAAAGTTAATGAGAAGCCAGTTGTCACTTCAAATCCAAAAAACAGAGTGGGAAATTGGGACTGGTCTGGTTTTCATTCCAAAAAATGCTACTTTCTCATTACTATTTTCAAATAACATGGCAGTGAAAATCTGTCACAAAATGTTCATTCTCCAAGCTTCAACAATGATGTAATACAACCAAATTTCAGTAAAAAGACTCTGTGTCCTGGAGTTTGTGGGGATAAAATTTGAACTATAACAGTGGAAAGAAAAGAAAACAATCTCTAGAGAAAGGAACCAATAGAAAATTGGTAAATTTTGCTTTGACATTTATTCCAATAGAGGAAAAGATATGCAAAAAATACAAATTATTAAAGGTTGCAAAATCATTTTCATAATTCATTGAACTACTGATCCACAGTTGATTATCAAAAGTTTTTTGGGAAGGCTTAGCATCTATCCCTCATCTTTTAGTTACTCTAGCCAAAAAGCTCCCTGTGAAATTCCGTCAGCAGACCTCACAGCTTATTGCTCTGTTTCTCAGGCCACAGATTGAATCTATTTTCTTTCTGGGGATTAGCTGGTAGTGACTCTACACATTCTACACTGCTGTTCTTGTCACCCCTATTTCTGTTCCTGTTTATTCTCTGTGTTGAATATGGCAGGTAAAAAGTAAGTGTGTCTCCTCCAGATAAATTGTCATGAGGTCTGAGAAAACAATGGAAAATAAAAGACAACACAACAACATATTTTTACAAGTTTGTAAAGCATCTAGTGTATTTCCTGTTACACAGCAGATGATTAATAAATGGCAGTTGATGTGGTTGGTGCTGCTACCGTGTTTGATGCTGCTACAGCCTAGGTCATTTGCAAGTAACACTATTGTAATGGGAGACTGAAAGAAATAGAGCATATGGCTGCAGTCCTCAAGGAGCTCAAAGGATAATACAGCCACCATGTCAAACAGGGAGTTGCAATGACAATAAACAGGAAGATAATACAATTATAACTCTTGGTTACTTCAAACATAGCACTTTACACAAATTAGAAGGTAAATGCATAGCAAAGTCAAACTACAAATGTCAACCAGAGCTAAGGAAAGTATTGAAGAAACTCTCTTTCTCCTTTAAACAAAACCCAAAGCCTAACAGAGCATGGTCATCTCCTACCATGGCTGACTTTCATCTCAGGTTTACTTGTCCTGTCATCCTATTCTACAACTGTCCTGATGGAGAGTATGACAGTGGGAGTGAGAGATCTTTTCCTGCCAGGATGCATGTGTGTGCACATATGTGTATGTGTCCAGTGAAACCACTGTCAGGTATATCAGAGCTTCAGCAGCTTATTTTCTTGTTCAAAATCTCTCTTCATGTGAACGATACCATTTTTAAACTCACTACAAAGGAATTACCAGTTACATACCTTCAGACTTTCTGCTAAAGGCTAAGAGTGATTCTCAAGAACTCAAAAACCCAGAGAAACTTTTCATTTTAAGAGATATAATTCCTTCCCTCATGACTGACAATTGATTATAACTAGGCAGATAAAACTTCACCCCCTTAGACCAAATAAGCTAATAATGTATTATCACTTAACTGAACTGTACAAGGATTACATTCAAATAGAAACAATAGAAGCCTTCTACCATAGACAAATAACAAAAATAAAACAATTTCAGATATAGCCAAAATCTTCGGTCACTCTCTCATCTGCCAAAGTGCCATCTTTAGATACTTGCCAACTGATCACATAAATTAAGATTTATGTGGCACTGTGGTAGACAGTTTGATAGAAAAGATACAATGTTCTGGGGTTTTTTCTGACAGTGTCCTTTATTCTTTCCTGAGAATGACCATTCAATCATTAATAAATATTGAGCTTACTTTGCACTAGGCACTGTTCTAGGGCCTTGGGCAACGTAGCAAGGCTCTGTCTCTAAAACATTTTCTTAAATAAATAGAAGACATGACATATAATCTTTCCATATCATTTAGGGTGATGTCATTTTAAAAAAATTTTTAATGCAAAAATGACAGAAAACTTTACACAGTGGCAAATAGCAAGAATTATAGAACCCAGCTAAATATACTGGCACATTTTTGATGCAGTGATTTAAAGTTAGCTTGACTATTAATACTATTTTATCATAAATAAACATTTATCTTTAACTAGGAAGTTACAGTTTCTCCAAAATCTTTTAAATTTATTCTCAGTAAAACAAGAAGTGATCTATACCCAGACTAAAACTAGGAATATAAGGTAGTATGAATCTGTTGACTTCATGAAAAATATCATCAAATAATCATATTTCTTAATGAATAATAAAACAATACTATATACTCATATAGAAGAAGAATCCTAGCTATTAAATGTCTTTTAAATCCTTTTTCCCAAGAAATGTGAGCTTTAATAAAAGTGCTTTCAGATGTGGTGAAAAACAAATGATTCTGATTTAGAAATGCAAAACTAAATTTATGAAACAACCTTGACAGCAAATAATGTTTCCTCAGCAGAGATTCATCCTACATCTCTGTTATACAGAAAGGATATCAACTTCATCTCACAAAGTCTACCAATCAGCTTTTAAATGCAAATTTTGAGAGATAGCAGAGAAATCACATCACCTGTGGAAAATATCTGATCAATGCTATAAAATTTTTAATAAAAGTAGGAGTTTTTAATCTATAAACATTCTTAATGAATATCTCTTTAATTAATATATATACACATATATTAAGTTCAAAGAAAGCAGAATTGCTAGGGATAATGGAGAACACGATCCAATAATCTTAATAACCATTGTATTTCAAAATTCTTGTTAGTAAATTTCAGTCTCTTTCCTTACAATACTTTCTATATGGCAAATGTGGAAGGGGCATAAAGGATGTTCATTGATGCAAAATTAAGCTAAAAGATACTTTGGCCTCAATTATCTAGATATTTTGAGCAAATGCCAGATGGTTTCCTCATTTTTCACTTCCTTTGCGAGAAACAAACAGCCTATGTCTTCTTTCAGGAAAAACTTTGCTCCCATTATATCACTGACAAATTTCAAAAGTATAAAATGACTTAGAGATGAATCATCTCTAAGAGACCGGAGATTTGAATAGTTTCCCTTAAAGATGGACATCTTAGTGGTTCCCCCTCAAAAAAAAAAAAAATGTTCTGGCACTTTGAAACCCAGGCTAGCAGTTTGTGATCCTTCCCAAGTGGAACTTTTGTATCTGTACTAGTCTAGCCCTGCGATATTTCGGTAGGTTCCTCAGCACTGTGTATCCCCCACATTGTCATCTAGCATAGCCCTAAGATTTAGCTCCTTCCTTCCAACTTCTTAGAAATGTCTAGGCCCCCATGGGCAGGCTAGCCCGACTCACTTTGGCTTCACCTTCTCCACCCATTCTCATAGCAGGGTTTCTATGATGATAGCAGAAAATAAGGAAGAAAAAAAGAGCATCCAAGGCACATGCTCTGGCCGGGTTTACCTGTCACTAAGATCATTCACTGAAATGTGAAAAATGTAGTCAGTGTATATTTATTTAGATTACATATAACATAAAACATTTATTTTGACTATATTTTAATTATGGCATTTGCTAATTTGAATAAACTGAACAATCATATAACTATTTTTTCCCAAGACAAATGATCCTAATAGCCACTTGCTTTCAGGAATAAAAAAAAAACTGAAAAAAAAATTTTCATTAAAATGACAACTCCAGGCTGATATCCTCCAAGTTTTAAGAGATTCTTAATAGATAATTCCCAACATTTTATCATAGATTTTTAAATAATTTTTACTGTTTAACATTATATTAAGATATCAATTATCTTGATTACTGAGTTTCTTGGTTCTGCTCTTAAATTTTGCACCCAAGGCAAGTGCCTCACTCTCTTTTTCTTGAATCTGAATTTGGTTTCCAGGACACTATTTCTCCTTTCTTCTCCAACCTCACTGTTTACTCCTTCTCAGTCTCCTTTGCTGGTTCCTCGCCTCCTCCAGCCTTGAAATATTCAGATCTCAGCTCTGGGGCATCTTCTCCATCTATACTCATCCTCTAGATGATCTCATCCAGGCCATGGTTTTAAATATCACATATGCCCTGACAACTCCCAAGTTTTTATCTCCAGCCCAAACCACTCCCCTGAACTGCCTGCTTGGCATAGCCATTTTAAAATTTAACATGACCAAACTGCACTCCTGATTTTAGCCCTTAAACTATCTTCCCCTACAGTTTTCCACATCTCAATAAAATGCAATTCCATCCTTCCAGTTCCTCAGGCTAAAAACTTTGGAGTTACACTTATATCCCTCCTAACTCTCATTTTACGTAAGATCCATCAGCAATTCCCATTGACTCTTCCTTCAAAATACATGCAGAATTCAGCCGCTTGTCACCACCATTCTAGCCCAAGCCACCATCACTTCTTGCTCAGACTATTATAGTAATCTGCAACTGATTTATTTGCTTCTTTCTTTTGTTTCTCTGTAGTTTATTTTCAACAAAGCAGCCAGAGTGACCATTTTTAAATGAAAATCTTATTATGGGTTCTTTGCTTAAAACTCTCCAATATAACCCCATTCCACTCAGAATAAAATTCAAAAACTTTACAATAGCCTGCAACACTGGTTCTCAAACTTTCTAGAGGCCTAATAAAATATAGATTGCTAGACTCCTCCCAGATCCTCTGATTCAAGAAAGCCTGGATGGGGCTCAACATTTGCATTTCTAACAAGTTTCCAGGTGATGTTGATGCTGTGGGTCTGGGGACCACACTTTGAGAACCACTGGCCTACAATGCCCTGCATCATCTGGCCCCTGTTCCTTCTTTGAACTCATCCCCTGTTATTTTCTTTCTTCCTCTCTATTCCTATCACACTGTCCTTCTTAGCCTCCAAGCAACCTCCTACTTCAGGATCTTTATATCTTTCCCTCTATCTGGAGCATTCCATCCTTAGATATTCTCATGACCACTACCTTCCTCAGGTCTCCAATTAAATACTCTTTTAATAAGGCCTTCCCTGAGCACGTTATATAAAATACCAAACTTATTTCACCCCTACTTCACATTGCTTTATTTTTCTTCATATAACTTATTACCATCTGTTCTATATACATTTATTTGGTTGTTTATTTATTGTCTGTTCCCACTGAATTCAAGTTCCATGCAGACAAAGACTGTCTACACTTAATTCAGGATTAACTCTAGAGCTTAAAATGATGCTGGCACATAGGTGTTCAATAAGTATTTGTGAAGGAATGGATGGATAGATGAATGGATGAATGGATGGCTGATGGGGAAAATTAGGCATTCACTCCAGACCATTCCCCTTTCTGTTGCCAGGCTCTTTGGGGAAAGGGAATAATCCAATTTATCATGCTAACCTAAGCAAGTTACTTAAATACTGCACCCACAGTTTGTAAGCTTTTATTGTAAAAATCATCTTAATTTGTTTTTAAAAAGAAAAAATAAAATTGACAATAACTCAATGACTGGTACAAGGAGGCTTCCAAAGGCCCTTTATGTTTTACCCACAGTCCTGACCTGATGTGCATAGAGGCCCACTTAGGGTGGCTAAAAATAAAGTCCGTCTCCTCTGTTGCCACCTGCTTCCTATAGCTGTAAGTCCCATCTGTTCCCATAGAGAATCATCTCTGAGCCTGATTTTCGTGAACTATTTTTTTCTCTCTCACTCTCTCTCCATCACTTTCTTTATTCTTCACAGAGAGTCTTTTGTTTTTGTCCAAGAAGCAACCACCCTTCCTCCTTACCAGGAGTGGTCCCAATTTAACTCAGCTGTCCATCTTCCCTATATGACTCAAGGTAAATCCTGATCAAGAATCCAGTTAGGATGATCCTGTTTTCTTTGCTAGCAAATGGTTTAGGCATGAACATATCACTCAGTTCCAATCTATAGACATAGTCTGCTGGAGACTTCAGAAAAAGTTAACCTCCAAATAAAGAGACACATGGAATGATTGATCTTCTCCTACTATTGGACATTATAGTATCCACCTGTTATGCCTGGGACCCAGCAGCCATTTTTGTAACCTCAGGAAAGCTAGCCAAAGACAAAACAAGAGATAGATGAGGAAAAAAACAATGGAAAGAACCTGAGTTTTAACGAATCAATGAGCCAACAAATTAACAATGCTGGAGCTACCCTATCTCGGGATTTCTTGGTATATAGGATAACAGGACATTTTTATTGTTAAGACAATGGGTTTGGAGTGAGGAATAATTACTTGAATCATTTCTGCTACAGAGAGCCATACACAATAGTAACGTGACAATACAACAGCCCAATACAAACACATAATTTGTATATAAGACAAGTTCCATACCACATATGTAACCTTATATTCTGGAATAGCCCTTTCCAACCTCCATACACTGCTTCCTCAGAATCAAATGCCCAGAGTGGGGTATTTCACGCTGAGTTACCCATGTTAAATTTTATGCAGGGCCCAGTCTCTTTGAGATACCAAAAAAAGAAGGACACCTGCTTCTTTGGTGTGGCCCAGAAAGAAGCTGGTTTACATATATAAATCCATGGATAGAAATAACTAAAGTTCATATTATACATAATGACCAAAAGCAGTAACTATTTCTTATTACTATTATAAAATGAGATCTAAGAAAGAAAATATGTCTTGAACTTTATAGGACCTTTTCATACAATTAGCTCAATAGAACCTCAATAGAATTTCATGGATAAAAATGAAACAGCTACAAGATATTAAAAGAACCCCTACATATATGCATAATGTGAATCATTGTGGTATTTTTAAGTTTCAGACATTCTAAAATCTCTGAATCAAAAGCATCCTAATATATTATAACTATTAAATATCTCAGTGGCACTTGTGTTTATTCTCCCATGAAGTATTTGCATCACTGAGGTTTTTTTTTTCCTTTTTAAAATTCACTTTTAGAAGTTGAATCCCACCTACAATTTCTTGTTTTAACTAGATTGCTACTGAAATCTAGTTAAAGTAATAAAAATCTGCTTTATTTCAAACTTCTTTCTGTCAGCTGCAGCTCCAGCCTTATTTTGGCAAGTGCTAGGGTTTCTTCTAGAGTTTGGCTAATAATCCTTACTCAGGAAACCTCCAGATGGACATCGCAGAGATGCTGCTTCAGTTTTTTCTTTTCAATTTGGACATGGCATGCACAACCTCACTGATGTATAAAACATCAGTACAAAATGTAGAAAGTTCTTCTGCTTTTTGCTTGCGTATACCCTTTTTATGATGAGCTGAGATGTTTTTCCACAGTCAAAAGTTTTCCTAAAGAAAAACTATAAAAAATAAAAACTAAAATAGAACAATTTAGAGAGAAACTTTGCATTCAGATATTTACAGTTTCCTGCATAAAAAATTAAGAGGATACTGTGAAGTCTCTGAAAAAGCAAAAATGCCTAAAATGGCAGTTTTGAAATGGCCTGAGAGATGTCCAAATTACGTGGTGATATATATTTCAAGGCTTAATCATTGTGGGTCAGATGATCAAAGAAGCCTCTACCCTGAATTCCCAAATTGTATTTACTATTACCATATTTTCATGAGAATGATAATAAAAATTGACCAATTGTGTTAGATAGACATTCTGACAGACACAGGAACCATGATATAAAAATAAAGCCTCTGCAGAATTTCGTTATATGAGAAATGTCTAGTTCAGCAAATATTTTGAGAACATGGAATCACAAAAGTATTTTTGTTTTTTATTTATTGCTGTTATAGTTCTTCACATGCAAATATTTATAAATTAATGTGAGTAGTTTATATTTGAAGATATGAGAACACTGAATTCTTTTATAAAACAATTAAAATAAATGGTCTTGGTTTTTATTTTTTATTTTTTGTTCTATTGGGAGGCATAGTGCAGTGGTTTAGAAAAGTAAAATCTAATTTATCTAGGTTTGTATCATGGCTCCATCACCTACTCAATCTATGCTGTTGGGAAAATCTGTTGAAATTTGAGATCCTCAGGTTCTTCATCTGTAAAATGGAAAGAAGAACCATAGCTCCCCATACTCTCCTCTATCGTAAGGCTTTTCACATTGGATTATAATCACATGGCTACTTGTCTATTCCTCCTATGAGATTATGAGTTTCCTAGAGAAAGAAAGAATGTTGATCTCCTTAAATCGGTTCTCAACCTTGGCTGCACATTAGAATCACCTCGTGAGAGTTTCAAACTCCCAGTACCTAAGCTGCTCTCAAACCATTTAAATGATTATCTTTGAGACTGGGAAGCTTAAAAGCTTCCCGGGTAATTTCAGTGTGAGCAAGGTCTAGGAGAACTCGCGCTTTAGAGGCTTAGCACAGTGTCTAGCACATAGAAAGCATTTTAAATAAAATGAATGAGTAAATTCAGCCAGTGACTGAATGAAAGATGTCACACAGAGCATTGTAATACTTACCTATCCATCTTCCCCAAGTAGTTGTAAACTTATAGAGAATCAGAACCATAGGATCATATTTGTTTTCTAGCCCCATCTCCTCTCACAGTGTCTTGTTCACTCTTGCATTGTTTGGTATATATTGAGAGTTCGGTTTTTTGTTGAAATAAAATAAAATGAAGAAAGGAAAAAATAATTTTCTTGGTTAATTAAATTTTAAATGTTCTTTATGTAGATGGACATATTTTAAAAAATAGATTTTGCTTGTATGTTTCCAATGGAAAGATAAAGATCTCTACTTTCATATGTAGTGTGGTAATTCCACAACTATAGAACCATAGAACCATGTACTCCATAGCTGATGTACAACAGACAATTTAGCCTTAACTGAATACTCAGAGAAACTCATAAAGCAAGTAAGAAAAATTTTTTGGCTTTCATTTGTACTTCCTTGGACTCTTCTGGAAGACTTGAGCATATCACCCAAGGAAGGTCCTCTCATAGCTCAGAGACACTAATGTCAGCAATGCATTATTTACTGGATGGCCATTTCTTATAAACGTTTTAAGTAGCTAGTAATGTCTGTTTTCAGTTTCGGTGTATGCTTGTTCTTATATTTCCCCTGCAGCGTGAATTAGATAAGATTTCCTTGCTCCCCTGGTCTAAATAATGCTGCAGTGTTCCTGAACTCAACAAGACAAAGCCAGAGATTCCCATTGTTGAGATGTTTTCTGAATTTATTCATCAAAATTATTTATTTAGCGTAGCAAATAGCTTAAAAGTTATGTGTGTGTGTATATATATATATGTACATATATATATTCTTATATATATATGTACATATACATATATACATATATATATACTTATTATTTATTTATACATATCGGTAAATTCATACTCATTAAATGTTTTGATGAAATTATTATGACATTTAAAAGGAAGTGTTTACAAGAAGTTCTGTATGTGAGCCAGTACCAATTGGTATGAAAGCAAAATAAAAATAACTGTATAAAATAAAGGTGAAAACAGAAAAACAGCCAAGTAGTTGAATGATGATGATTTTACAGGTAGCTATATCTATATAATACATTGATGTATTTTTCTTAGATAGTCACTAGTTTCACCTACTGGAATTTTGGCATCCCATTATGCAATAATGCCAGTATGTGGATGCCTAAGATGGCAAGACTGATGGTTCAGTTGAACTTAACAAGGTTACTAGATAAGCAGATCTTACTGGGTCAGCTATAACAACAAATTCAAAGTTATTCTGATATGTATATACTGGAAACTGGATATATGCCTTGTGCAGGGTCTACTCTTAAAAATCATAAAACATACACACACATGTAGTACGTACAGTAGTAAGAGAATGTAAAAATAACAAAGCTGAAACCATGCAAAGTGACCTTAATAACTAATGAGAAAAACTCACTGGTGAATTGTACCAAATATTTAAAGAAAAAATTAACATAAATCCTTCTCAAATGCTTCCAAAAGATAGAAGAGTGGGAAACACTTTTTAACTTATTTCATGAAGTCACTATTATCCTGATACCAAAGCCAGAAAAAGACATCACAAGAAAAGAAACTACAGACCAATATCTCTTATGAATATAAATGTAAAAATTCTGAACAAATACTGGCAATCCAAATTCAGTAGTATATAAAAAGGATTATATACCATTACCAACTTGGATTTACCCCAAGAATGAAACATATGAAAATCAACTGATGCACCAGAATAATAGACTAAGGGAAAAAGCATTACATGATTACTTCAATCAACATTTAGAAAATAATTTGACAATATCCAACACCCTTTTAGATAAAGACATTGAACAGAAAAAAAATAGAAGAGAATTTTCTCAATCCAGTAAAGAACATCTATTAAAAACACACATCTAACATCATATTTAGTGATGAAAGACTGAAATATGTTCCCCAAAATCAAGAATGAGGCAAGGATATTTACTCTCACCACTTCTTTTCAACATTGTACTGGAAATACTATTCACAGCAACTAGGCAAATGAAAGAAAAAAACTATCCATATTAGAATGGAATAAAATTATCTCTGTTCACAGATGACATTATCTTGTATGTAGAAACCGTAAGAGAGCTAATAAATGAGTTTAGCAAAGCTGCAGGATACAAGATCACAAAACATAATTACAGTTATGGTTACTTAATGACAGGGATACACCCTGAGAAATGCATCATTAGGTGGTTTCTCATTGTATGAACATCACAGAGTGTACTTATACAAACCTAGATGATATAGCTTACTACACATCTAATCTAGATGGTATAGCTTATTGCTCCTAGTCTACAAACCTGTAAAGCATGTTACTCTACTGAATAGTGTAGGCAAATGTAACACAATTGTAAGTATTTGTGTATCATAGCTAAACAGAAAAGGTAATTGATTGAACTATTACATTACAGTGGTTATGGCATTGCCAGGCAATAGAAAAATTTCAGCTCTATTATAATCTTCTGGGACCACCATTGCATATACAGTCCAACATTGACCTAAACATTATTATGTGGTACATAATTGCAGAGAAAAATCAATTGTGTTTCTATATGCCATCTGAAAATAAAATTAAGGAAACAATTTAATTTACAGTAGCACCAAAAACAGGAAAATATTTAGAAATAATTTAACTAAAGTGCAAGTTTTGTCCACTGAAAACTATGAAACATGTTGAAAGAAATTAAAGAAGACTTAAATAAATGAAAAGATAGTCCATGTTCATGGACAGGGAGACAATATATTGAAGATGACAATACTTCCCAAATTGATCTGTAGATTCAATGCAATTTCTATCAAAATTTTGACTGCATTATTTTTAGAAATGGTCAAACTGATTCTAAAATGCATTTGGAATTGCAAGAAACAAAGAATACCCAAAACAATCTTGAAAAGAACAATGTTGGGGAATTCACACTTCCCAATTTTAAAACTTACAGTACAAAGCTACAGTAATCAAGATAGTATGGTACTGGCATAAGGATCAATGTATAGACTAATAGAATAGAATTGGGTATCTAGCTGAGACAATTTGTGGCTGAGAATTAAAGTCTGTCTGCAAACATCACATCCAGTAGCCAAGGTAACAAATCTCTCTTTGAAGAGGGATTAGAACCATACATCACTGTATCCACCACACTGATGCATGTGACTATATTAAGGTTAAAGACTTCTGTTCAATAAGAGACATCTTGGGTAATGTTAACCAAAATAGAAAGGGTGATTTTATCACCAATATTTACAACTGATAATTAATAACTTCTAGAATATAAAAAAGATCTTTAGCAATCTCAACCAAAGAAAAATGGATAATAAATATAAGCAGGTAGCCCTTTAAAGAAAATAAACCCTTACAGCCTAGAAAGCATACAAAAGTATTCTCAAACATAATGAGAGAAAAACAGAATAAAATAACATGGAGATACATCTTCATACCTATTTGCCTAACAGAAATTACAAAAATGGACAGCAACAAGTTGCCAAGGATATAGGGATAGAGCAAGGTAGCCATACATGCCAGTTTGTCTGAGACAGTCCTAATATACACTCGTTGTTAAGTATAATTATTAGCACCTGCTTTTATTGCCAAAAGTGTCCCCAGTTGAACAATAAATCACATTGTCTTCCTGGGATAGAGAGATCATCATACACTGCTGGTGTAAATGTAGACTGGTGTGGCCATTTGGGAAAACAATTTGGCACACTATTCAGTCAAATTAAGTATTTGAACACATTGCAATGCAAAAAGATTTTTCCCTACATATCTGAATATATATATAAAGAAAACTATTACATATGTTCATAAAGGAACATACAATAATCTGTTTATTATAGAATTATTTATAGTAGAAACAAGTTATTAATAGAAGCTGAGTGTTCATAACTGAGAGAAGAAAAGCAAACCATGGTGGATGTATGTAATGAGGAACCATTCAGCAATTAGATTCAGCACAATAGATATAAATAATAAAAAGAAAGGATTGATATTAAAGACATAATTTTGAGTGAAAATGTTATTTAAAATAGGATGATAATATGATAGGATAACCCCCACTGATCCACATTATTGTATAATAACCTCCCTTTCACTGTGGATGGAATCTCTGAATGTGATGGGATATCAGTTCCATGATTACATTATAAAGCAAAGGTAAATGGGTTTTGCTTATATACCTAAGGTTTTTAATCAGTTGACTTTTATTTAAATACAGGGAAATCCCGAATGGCCTGGATATATTAGAAGTAGACACCTGCAACATTATAGCCCTAATCATGAGTGTTCCTGAAAGACAGTGGGGAAGGGAAATCTTTCTAGAAGAAAGAAATTAGAAGAGTACATTTGGTTCCCCCCTGTGTTAGTCTGTTTTGCATTACTGTAAAGGAATGCCAGAGGCTGGGTAATTTACAAAGAAAAGAGGTTTACTTGGCTTATGATTCTGTAGCCTGTAAAATCATGGCACTAACATCTGCTTAGCTTCTGGTGAAGCCTCAGGAAGCTTACAATCATGGTGGAAAGCAAAGGTAGAGCAAGTATGTCACATAGTGACAGAAAAGGCAAGACAGGGAGAGGAAGCAAGAGAGTGGGGAGGTGCCAGACTTTTTAACAATCAGATCTCATGGTAACTAATAGAATGAGCATTCACTCATTACCACTGGAAGGGCACCAAGTCATTCATGAGGGATCCACCCCCATGACCCAAACACCTCTCATTAGGTGACATTTGGAGGGGACAAACATCCAAAGTCTATTACCTCCTTTCTCATGACTGGCTATAGCCAGAGATATAGATCTACACTGATTCATAGGCAGTGGCTGATAACCACTGGTTAGGTTTGATGGTTAGGAACAAGATCAGAATACAAATGGCAAGAAGCACTGAGGGAGATATTTGTGAATAGATTCCACATGGACTGCAAAGACATATGCTCACCGAAAGACATCCACTGCAGTTAAGGCTCTTAATAATCAAGATTGAGTTTTTAAAAAATGAGACGTTTTGTGAATGTCATGCAGGCTCTTCTCTAGCCATTTGGGGACTTGATGAATGAATGTTCAATATAGTCATGATAGCAGGGGTGGAAGCTATGCATTGGTTCAACAGCTTGGACTTCTCTTCATCAAGGTTGATCTTTGGCTGCCATTGCAGAATGCATAAACTACAGAGACCAGTGCTAAGCCCCCAAATGACACCATTCCCTGGGGATAGCAGCCAGCTACTTTGTGGTATATTGATTACACTGGATTCCTTCCCTCAGGTATACAACAACAATTAGTTCTAACTGTAATGTACATATATTCTAGAAATGGGTTTTTGTTCTCTTTTCTCACTGCTTCCAAGAGCACCACCATCATGGACTTATAGAAAGTCTAAGTAACTATATTCTGTGAAACATTAATTCCACACAATATTACCTTTGACCAAAAACCTTAACACAGCAACAAAAGAAGTACAATAATAAGTTTATGTCCATGGAATTCACTGGTCATATCACAATATCCCATCACTTATGTACTGGACTGCCAAAATGATGAAATGATCTAAGAAGAATCATTGTCATTCCAGTTAAGAATATATTAAAAGTTTGGGGCTATGTCTTATAAAATGCCATCATATGCTTTGAATCAGTGGCCAAGATATGGTGCTGTTTCTCCCATGGCCAGAATATAGGAGTCTAGTAATCAGTGTCACTGCTCCATCTGGTAACCCACTAGGAGAAGTTTTGCTTTCCATTCCCCACAGGTTGGTGCTCTTCTGGTTTAGAGGGTCTAATTCCCACAGAAAGAAAACTTCTACAAGCAGACATAACAATTGTTCCATTGAACTGAAAGTTGAGACTGTCACCTGCCTATTTCAGGCTCCTCATGCCACTGAGCCAATAGGCAAAGAAGGGAATTACTCTAATGACTGTGGTGGTTGATCCTGATTAACAAGAACTTGGCTACAGCTATACAATACAGGTAGAGGAAAAACCAGAGGACTCACTGGGATGCCTCTCAGAACTTTCATTTCTAAGACTAAAAGTTAAAAGAATACTAAAGTAATCAAAAAAGATAGAATCACTGAGGATTAAAATCTCTCATAACGGAAGCATGGGGCCTTTGCCAGGTAAAGAACTGGCTGAAATGATGGCTGAAAGCCAAAGAAGTATAGAACGGTTAGTGGAAAAAGAAGATTACAACAATTAACTAAAGTCCTGTGACCAATTCTAGAAACATGGACAGTAGCAGCCACACATATTTGCTTCCTTGCTTGTCATGTATTTTTCTATTTCTTTTTTTCTCTCTATTGTGTTGCATAAGGAGTGTTGGTGGTGGTAAAATTGACAATTCGTTATTTAGGTGATTGATTGTCCATATATGAAAACAATACCTATGGAAAAGGTGAGTCTCCTTTTGAGGAGGAAGGCTAGAGAGTGAGACAATCTTCTAAAGGATAGTTGCATTTTACAAAACAGAAGCACGAAGTTGCTATTGGACAAAAGGTTCTGATATATGTGCAAGTATATTATTAAGCTATTGTCTTTCAACTCTAAATTTCCTCCTTCTAGATTGTGCCTTGTGAAACTAGGCCTGGAATTCTTCAGATTACTTTGTTACCTGAACCCCTGTTAAATTCTGTCAAAAAGAGTTTGTAGAGAGAGACTGGAAGACAGGGAGAGGGCAAAGGGAAACTTGTTCCCTTGTTCTTTTTTATTTGCTTGTTCTTCCTGTCAGTGTCACCAGAGCAATGATACTTAACCGTGGCAGCAGCAATGCCTTTCCATCTCCAACTCTATTTGGCACTCCCAGAAGCAGCTCCATCATACTCTGCCCCCTCAGAAACACCAGCAACAGCTGCCAATGCCTCTTGAGGTTTCAATCTCAACTCTTCAAGATCATTTTTCTTACCTGGAGTAACTAGCACTCGCTGAGTAGTACTCTCTCTTCAGAGGTGAATGCTAGCTCCTTGGGTCTCCTCCTCCAAACTTTAAAGTATTAATAATGCTGGTCCATGCTGGCGCAGTGGCTCTTGCATGTAATCCCAGCACTTTGGAAGCTAAGGCAGGTGGATCACTTGAGCTCAGGAGTTTGAGACCAGTCTAGGCAACAGGGTGAAACTCCATATCTACAAAATATATATATATATATATGAAAAATAATAATAATAACCAGGCATGGTGGCACATGCCTGTAGTCCCAGCTATTCAGGAGGCTGATGTAGGAAGATCGCATGAGCTCAGGAGGAGGAGGTTGCAGTGAGCTGAGATCATGCCACTGTGCTCCAGCCTGGGCAACAGAGCCAGACTCTGTCTTAAAAAAAAAAAATTAATTAATTAATTAATTAAAAGTCCAAGAATACACTTTAAGCACAGATGAATCCAGTGGTTCAATTATATCTTATCTTTCTCTGTCTTTTGCTTTTCTCTGTATTGGTTTTCATCAAGCACATTGTCTTCGCAAGAGGAGCTCCTAGAAGATTAAGGCTTATACTTTATATACCTTAGTATAATAAGGTAACCAGAGTTTTAACTAGTTTTCTGCTTCCCTCGTTATTCTTGCCAAAATTGTGAGGCTAATGTTCAGTTGCTTTGATTGGTCTGCTTAGTTCATGTGCCCTTCCTAAACCAATCACTGCAATGTGCAATACTTTCATTGGCCAATCATGAATCATTCACCCCAGAATGGGATTAGTTAAACCTATTACTAGAAGAAGTAAATTCTTCAGTACAACACCAATCCCATTAAAACTTTTCCAACATTGCACAATTACTAATAAAAATTAAGTGACACTGTTTTTACAGTAGAAATTTCGTATCTGACTAGCTCACAGAGGTAGAGTTGGTCTTTAAGAGAGGACAAAGAAGGTGACTCATGGCCATGTGGCTATATTTTAGGAATGCTGCAAATTCCTCCTGCCTAAAATATCTTTTCCATCTGCCAACTACAGTCTTAAATTCCAGTTACACTACTGAGATTCATTGTTTAGGGCCTATAGCATGGACCCTCCAAGCTTTTTTTGGAAAAAGGCAAATGCCTCTTACATATATCATCTTTTAACACCCCATATTGGCTACCTTATTACCTTATCTGATTGATGATAACATTCAAGGCAATAGTAAGGAGTCCCTCAGAGGAAAAAGCCTTCATGGGTTAAAATGTCCCAAAGGGCAGATCTGGGACCTGTGTGGCCAGGTTGATAGGAAGAGTGAGGAAAGGGCTGGAAGGTGATGGTGCACTCCGGACACAACCTGTCTAATCTGCAATTTCTCTTGATAACAACACTACTTGTAACACCACTTAATTATATCTTAAAACAGGCAAACTATGAGAGGATGTTTGGGAATCTAGTCCCTTTTCTCAACAAAAGAAGTTCCTTGTTGGAGACATGGCTGAAGAATGGCATCAGCCCTCAGTCTGCAAGGAGATGGTTGGTCATTTAAATATAAGACTGTCAGCAGGAAGAACCTTAGACTCTAAGAATTCTCTTGAAGTGCTTCCAGCTTCATAATGGTCCAGCAGTTAAGCAAAGAAGTCTGCAGGACCCTTGTTGATCTTTTCTAATGATATTTAAGTGCCAACGTCTAAGTGACTTATTTTCCAGCTAATGCAATAACAGAAATAGAACAATGTCTGAAAACTAGTGTCCCATGTGATATGGGGCAAGATATTGGCCTTCCTTAAATTATCCCAATTTTGAACTCCTTATAACTAAGTTTCCTATCTCTCCAGGCCCCTTTCCTATTTTATATATACATATATATATATATGTGTGTATATATATATGTATATATATATGTATACATATGTATATATACATATATATGTATATATGTGTATATCTACATATATATGTATATATGTGTATATATATGTATATATGTATATGTATATGTGTATATATATGTATATATGTGTATATATACATATATATGTATATATGTGTGTATATATGTATACACATATATATGTGTATATATACATATATATACATGTATATGTGTGTGTATATATGTGTGTGTATATATATATATATCTTCCCCAAAGTTATATATTGTTATGTATATATAACAATAAAAATCCTCCCAAAATTTTAGTAAGACTAGGGAAAGAATGAATGAATGAACAAAAGAAGGAAGAGAGACAGATGCCCATTTAAACTAATAAAAGAGGTTATCTATAGGAACGGGAACGGGATGAGAGTAAAAGTGCTAAAAAAGAAACTTAAAAAGGAAACTTTATGTATCTATTTTATTATTTCTTGACTTTGGCTTACAATGAGCATTATTTAGGAACCCTTTTAGTAATTTTAGTAAAAGATGTACTTAACTGATTCTACTAACTAAAAGACATTTGTTCTCACATTTGGGATTTAACTTGAGGAAGCGAGACAGAGCCATCTCCATGGTCTAGATAAGTGCTGACCACACAGATAAAAAAGTGCATCCTATAAATGTCCCCACTGACTGAATTAAGCTTAAGAATAATACTCAAATGATACAAAACCAAGCTGAATAAAAATGCAAGTACTCTAATTCTTTGTTACATCTACTTTTTTTTCCTCCAGAAAGAATGAACTACTGCTGTTTTTGAACGTATCGTGAAGATACAGGTCGGTTATGCTGCTCCCCTGGACGGGTTTCCATTGGTAATAAATGGTTTTTTGAGAGGTTTGAGTTAAAGCTCTTATGTAAATAGAGAGAGGCTTACATAATGCTCTTTAAACTAGAACTTTGAAGACAATCTGCAGTAGGCATATGAAATCTGTTTGTGCTGCAAATGGCATCTGAAAACTGACAGGAAACCATCCAAGAAGCGGTTTAAGAAAACAGGAAGAATAAACACCCACGGTGCAAACTTCTGATCAATCATTTAACCAAACTTCAAGACTAGAGAATACGTAAGAAGTGTGTGCTGGGGCTTATAATAATGCCACTAGCCACAGTATGTTTTCAGGAGCGCCCAAGAACATTATTCATTGTAAATTTCTATGTAAATTATCCAAGGGCAGGGGCATTGCTTTGGTCCGCGCAAGAGTCAGATGGCGCGGGTTCCCTCCCTGTGAGTTTTGACAGTGCATCATCTCACGGAAGAGGCTAAACTAGTATTGATTTTCCAATTTCTAAAAGGAGTAACCATTTGGAGCAAAGGCATGTTCTCAGGGACGCGGGGGTTAGTAGGGGGCAGGTCTGAGAAAAGAAGAAACAATATTCAAACCGACAGCGCTGCAGAGATGGGGAGATGTAGCTGTGGGGAGTGAGCGGAAGCTTCTCTCTGTTCAAGTAGCAGGGCTGCAAAGTTCCTGCCACAACAGCTGCAATGTTCTGATTCTGTGGACCTGCCAGGAGAGGCGTTTCCCTGGCCATCATAGAGCCTTCTTAGGAGAGGTTTATGTTTTGCTTGGGAAGGCAGGACTGACTATCTTCTAGTGGTTTTCACTCTCCACTTTTATTACCCTGAATCCTCCTTAGGCCCTCCCCTCCAAGCCCCTTCCGAGTAAAGTAGAGAGGGAGCACGGGAGGGAGAGAGCGCACGCTAAGTTTCAAATGTCGCCAGGCTTTCCAGAAGCCCCTGGCCCTGGGTGCAGACACCTCTCCGGGCTTCGGAGCCCCGCCCCGCCTCCCCGTCCCCACAATCCCAGGGCTCGAGGCTCCACGGGAAACTGAGGCGGAAATTTTCCAGCCTTAGATACGGGCGGACTAACTTTCAGGTCCACTTCAACCCTGAGATCGGATTCCACTTGATCTTGGAGTTCACGAAGTAACTACCAAGTCAGAGCTTGCGTTCTGTAGTGCGTGGTGGCCTCGCAGCGCAGGCTCTTGCAGTGTGGCCAACAGCGGAGGACCAGGGGCGAGCCCGCAGTAGAAGGAGCCGCCCAGCCAGGAGCCTCGGAGACATCCCTGCCCCCAGCCCCCCAGTCCCGAACCCCTTCCCGCCACCCCCGCACTCCCCGGGGGGCTATCCTCCCTTCACCTGCAGACTGCCCCAAGGAATGGGGAACCCGCAGACAGAGGCCACCCCCCACCTCGCCTCTGCCGTTTCTATTAAGTTTCCTAACACTTCCCTTCTTCCCCCGCCACGTAAGTCACTATTTACGACCGCGTCGACTTGCGCTCACGCTCGCCCGCCCTTTTCTCCAGAAGCCTAAAGGTGGCTGAATTGAAACACTGACACGTGAAAACTCTATTCTGAGTGACTTCGAATCGCCCGCCTTGAGGTTTTAATCTTGATCGCTCGTGCTGCCCAACGTTCATGGCAGCTGTCTAAAAGGTCCCTGCATTCCTTCCTGTCCCTAGGAAAGGTGAGGACAGGAGGAAGGGGGAGGCAGCGTGGGGGATGTGAGAGAACTGGGGCCACATTGTGTATCTAGGAGGAAACTCTGAATCCTCATCTCAGGAATGTAAGTCTTTGCGCGGTTTCTAAATCGAATCCATTTTGGCAGCTTTCTTAAGATCCCGGGTACCCCAAGTGCCAACTTAGGAACAGGGAGAAGGAACGTGCCACCACCGGACCACCTGTCCTGGTGGGAAGAAGTACTGCTCCCTCTACTCCTCCCTTCTCCCTGCTCCTTCTCCAGCAACAGGTTTTCACGTTGAGGAGACATCCCCCCTGCAACATCTCTCACTCCCCAAGTGTGGCCGAGGCCTGCCAGGTGTTCAACCCAGACAGAGTCAGGCAGACGCTCAGCTGGACGCGCCAGGATGGGCGCCCGTGGCCAGCGTATTGTGAGATTTGTAAATGTCAGGGCACTGTTGAGGACACGGCTGATAAACCTCTAGTAAACCTCTTCACGAAGGAAATGAGTGTTGTTGTCTTGCCTTTTAGTTGTGTGTCCCTGATGCCCCACAAGAAAACAATTTTTCTGTTCCAAACACACTTGGGATCAAGTTTCATCCTTGCACTTCTAGCTTAGACGTTTCTGCTATAAAAAAGTGTATGGTGCGTTTGGGTTGGGCGTTACTTGCAGGTGTCTCGCAGCTTAGTTGTCCTGGACTGAGACATTGACTGGGGACCTAGGCTTGTCTGGGGCAGCTGCGGTAAGTCCCTCTAACGCTCCTGGTCTACCTGGAGACCGCCCACCAACTCCCTGCTCTCCAATTATCATTGTTAGTGCATGGTGGAGAACAAGCTTAATTCTCCAATAATATGACCTCCTATTTTGATGCAGTCAAGGAAAAAAAGAAAGAAAAACAGTGGAGATGGTGGTTAGACACCCCTAAACTCTGAATTCAGAGAAGGAAAACTCTCAACTACTGCCTCTCAGCACTTTGCATTGTATTCCTGAAACCTGGAAATGAAAATAGAAATTGTTTGATGTATGAGGAGACGTTATCTAATTAGGGCATAAGCAATTTAATCTTTCCAGCATTCAGGTCATATAATTAATGTTAATTTAACGCTCAAATTCTCAGTCATTAATTTTTATTCTCTTAAATGTAGTTTGGCAGGGCCCCCTGATCCATGGCAATGGTTTTTACTGGATGTGAGAGCACTCTTGGTCTTAGGAGTGACTCACCACAAACCTACCCATCCCAATAACAAGATCACATCATGTATGCATTATTAAGCCACATAATTGAACGGTCCATAGTTTGCATATCAGACTATTAAAATAATGTGTTTTGCTTTTCTCTGAACACGTATTGTTCAAGCCTCTGCGAATAAGTAGTGATTCTGATAATTACCTCCAAATTACTGCAAATGTTCTCTTAATTAACATGATTTCTTTCAAGCATTTTTTAAAATGTGGATATCGTTATGAATTAAGACACTTCTTACAAAGTTATGTGAACTTTTTTAAAAAAAGGAATTGTCATTGGAAAGGAAAGGATATATTTTAAATAGAAGATGTAGAAAAATGCTTTGGCCATGCCTTTCAAATGGCTTCCTAAGGTCAAATAAAAGTTTTTCTGTCTAGTTTTTCATGCTGCTTCTTTCTAGTCAAAAGGCAGACAGAAAGAAACAAAGAGAGATGGGGTGGTAAGGCTGACTTTCAAAGTCACAGGAGAGTAAGAGAGAATCAATTTTTCAAGTTCCAACTATCCACCTCCTTCTGGTATAGATAACTTGTCCCTGCAAATAAAATCTTAACTCATTACCTGAGATATAACAGACTATATCCACTTTTAAAAGAACAAGCTCAAAATTTTCTGAAGCAAACAGCTTATTAATTAAATATTACTGCTTCTCCCCTTACTCTTCTGAGCTACATTATTGGAGAAATTATAAGTAGTAAAAAAGCCTTCATTGTAACCTTCCCTTCACACACTATTTTCAAAGTTGAATAGCAAGACATTAAAAAAAAAAAAACAAAACTACTGCAAAATAAAAGTCTCTTTTAAATGTGAGAAATTTGCATTTGCATCTACGCTTCTTTCTAGTAAGGTTTCCTTTGAGTGATTTTAAAACTCTCCTAACAGGCCGTTCTGCCACCGGTATTGTCGCTCCTCTGTACACTGTCGGCGCCGTGCGCGGGTCCCTCTCCTTAGACTGCGCCTTCAACGCGGAATCGCTGCCATCAGCCCAGGCGGAGAAGGGGTTTCAACTGCTGGGAAGGCATGAGCTGAGGAAAGTTATGGGATTTTTTCCTAAACAAAATAGGGGCAAGAAAACAGTTGGGCTCGGGAGGAAAGGGGGAGGGTGGCTGGGGCTCTCCGCCCGTCAGGCAGTAAGCTGCCTGGCTGTTCCCTGCGGGGCGGGGCCCCCCTTCCCTTGCTCAGTGCCCGGGTCCTCCGGGCCCTTCTCCTCAAGACCGCAGTCGACCCTCAGGGAAAGGGTGCCAGGCCCCAGGCGGCACTTTTATTTTGGTTGAGAGGAGGGAGGGCTGCTCCCAGGCCCGAGGGAGACGAACTGAGCCTTTCTGTTTGGATCTCTCTCCTCGCTATAGCAACCAGCAGCATCGGGACAAAAATGCGCCCTCCCTGGACAATGGCCCGGCCTCCTGCTTCTCGCCCTCGTCTTCCTCCCCCGGATCGCAGCCAGGACCTGCCTGGGCGCTCTTCGGCCGTGGAACATCTCTCCCCACCACCCCCACCTCCATCCTTTCCATAGCAGTCCCTCCCGAGGTCAGGCCAGGGCGCTGGGAAGCCTCAGCTCTTGCTCTCTACCCCCACTGATCCCCCTACGCCAAGGCTAGGACACAGGACCTCACTACTGAGTTCGGGGGCTCCCACAGGGGAGTTCCCTGAGGGGATTGTGTGGGTGTTTGGATGGCCCTCAGGAGTGCAAACTCCAGCTTTTTCCAGGGTTAAAACAAAATTAGAAAAATGCATAAAGCAGACTACACCTCTCCTCCGCCCAACACACACACACACGTATTAATATAAGCACCCTAGACCAAAGTACTAGACATGATCTCTGACTTTTTTTCACTCTCCCAAGGTTAATTAAGTTCCCTTCCACGAACTGAGCTCCGCGCCTATTCATTATTCTCTCCGTCTGACCTAGGGCGTTAATATGATCAGGCCTATGACTCGGCCGTGTTCTGTTTTCCTATTTTGCATTTAATGCTGGGACCTGGCTGCCCTAGATTACCATGGAAAACTCTCAGAAAAGGCAAGAAGAGCTGGGGGTCTCCCTGCTCCAATCTGCCTAAGGCTTCCTCTTCCTGCCTCCTCCTCCGGCCAATGTCTGCCCCTATGTTCCCAGGACCCAAATTCTGGAAACCTGTCTTTAAAAATAATACAGTTATCCCTAACTTTATGAGGTCCAAAAGCTGTCTAGAATGATAGATTCGAAACTCTGAGAACTAGCAGAAGAACCTGGCCCACAGTTATTACCGCTGTGGTTAACTGCTCTCCAGAAAAGCATGTCTCCCGCCCGTGCTCTCCCACCGATCTCCCACCCCCATTCGCCCCCGCTGTCCTCCCGGACACTGGGGACACAATTGTTAAGTGAACTCGTAAACTTCAGAAGGATTTGCATTCGTGCTGTGTGCAGGCAGAATAAGAAAACTGAAGTCAAACTTCAACCAAATACACTTAGGGACGGAGCAACAGCCCTAGCCCTAGGAAATGGCTTCAGTGAAATAACTGAGTACACCCTCCTCCCACTTCCCCAGCCCGAGCCTGTGCACAGGTGTATCTAAGTGTAGTCGTCCTTTGGTCCCTTGCTCGCCTTCCTCTTCACAAATTGCTCCAGAGGATGAGAAGCCAGGAGCTCCAGCAAGAGCTCCATGTCGGTACATTTCCAAATGCTTTAGAGCTAAGGAGGTTTGTGTTGAAATCACTTTAATTTATCAAAGAGTTGTCATCCCCTGCTGGTGGCCAGCCATCCACCTGCTTTAAGGCTGGGGGGAGAAAATGCGAGCATGCCTGCATGTGCGTGCGCGCGCACACACAGACACCTTTAGGCTTCATTGTTAAGAGGTCATTTAACTGTTAGTCCTTTGAAAATGAAAATGCAGAAATCGAACTAGAAGCCAATTGTCTCCTGTTCTTTTTCTGAGATTTTGGTCTGTTTCTGAGATTTTGTATAAACAAGCTATATTAACTCCTCCAAATAGAATTTATCTTACACAGTGATGGAATGCTGCCTTTATGTTTTCTCCCTCCTAAGGCCTCATATTCACCGCTCAGGATTTAGCAGGCTTTCTTTGATAAATTACTCAAAGTAATCCTTGAAACAGCTAGACTATCTGGGTGACGTGGTGTTAGATGTCTTCAAGTCATCCCTGTCTATAAAATATTCACTTGCAGACTACAAAGGAGGGGGGGACTGTTTTTAATGATAAAATTCATAACTTGAAGAAAAAGGGAAAGAGATTAGTATCTGTAAATACAGATAATTTTATATCTAATACTGAATTAAGGACATTACATTTCACTGGTTTACACAGTAGTGAAAGTAAAATAGAATTGTTTGTTTGTGAGGTATGGACAGAGTTGCCAAGCATATGACGTAGGGGAGTTTCAACTTTCAGAAACTTTAATTCTTCAAGACCTTTCATGACATGGGGACAGATGCACATTTAGGAATTTGCAAAATGTAGGTATAGCTAGTAACATACAAATTTATATGGAAGCTTTATTTCTTTAGAAAATGTGCTGCTGCATAATTAAAGATATTAAGTTCTGTCTTTTTTTTTTTTTTTGGTAAATGTTTATTATGTTTCTCCAAGAACCCGCAACTTGGAAATGCATGTTCCATGTTCCTTATAAATGCATCCCCCAAGGATGAAGTTCTTGAAGCTTTAAGGCAGTTTTCATTAAAGCCGCCAACTGCCTTTTTGTGTGGATTGGCTGTTCAAAGCTCTAGCTCTGAAGCTGGAGCCTCAGTTTTGACATTCTGCAGGCCCTTAGCAAAGAAGTTCCACTCAGAGGTTGGAGGGGGAATCTCTCCAAGACAAACAGCTTTTGGGGGCTAGCAAAAGAGCAGAAAGCACAGGAATAAACGACGGAGACAAGGCTTTTTAAAAAGAGGAGGAGAAGGGGGGACATTCAAACATGCTCCTCCAAGGTGGATATATGAAAAAAGAAACAGCACTTTATGTTTCTAGTTTTCCCTAGGTTTAAACCAGCTGCTACCTCCACTCCCCCAATGGCCATCTCCTAAGAAAATTCTTTCTGTTTTCTTTGTTTCCTGATTTCTGTTATCCTGGGACTACATAAATAAGAAAAAATTAAGATCAAATAAATACCATTTCACCTCTATTTTAGTAACCGCGTGCCTCCAGCTCAATGTATGGGAGTGGTCATGCTGGGTTTTCTGCCAACGCCTGGTATATAGAATAAATAAATGCTATTTTACATATGATGTGAGTGTGTTTACTAGATGAAGGAGTTAATAAATTAGAGTTCAAGTTACAGTGCGTGGACTGATCGATAACTGTTACTCAGGTGGAAATTTGGAGGGGTTGTGTCAAGGTGCTGGGTGCTGATGAGACCCAGGTCCGGCTCACCATCTCGAGGAGGGTGAAAGTGTGAGAGATAATATGTGTATCTTTTTGGTGTAGTTCGGTTATTCTAGGATGTTTCTCCTCCATCCAGCGCACCCGGGCAAGAAGGAGTCGGCTCGGTTTCTTCAGACAAGTCCAGCTCGGGGTACCAACTGAGTAGAGGTTCCTCCGGACCTGGGAGAAGAAACTGGGCTGGCGCCAGCATCTCCTCACAGGTGCCTTCATCCTGTCCTTGCGGAAAGGGCTTAGGACTCGCGGCAATCCGAGTCCCGAGCCTGCGAGGCCCGCAGGAACCGCCTGCTCAACCATTGTCCTAGCGAGTGATCTCGAGGAGCTGCGCTGGAGTGAGGGAGATATCAAGACACCTTGTCAGTTCAAAGCATTTTGGCGTTGTTTGAAATCCTCTCCACGTCAACGTAAGCAGCCTGTGTATTTGAACAGCTGCTTTGAACAGTGAAAGGGAATGAGCTGAATCAAAACCTGGAGGTGTCTGCCCGAGACACCTTCAACGTGCTTTTATGCAGGAGGAGAATGGCAGGCAGACGAGCGGACTCTGCCCTGACAGGGTCAGCCCAAAAAATGGGCCCCTCGAGTGCAGGACGGGGGAGGAACCGGTGGAGAGGCCCCCATCTGGACCTAAAGCCTGCGAGAGCTCAGGTTTCTCGAGCCGCAAAGAGGTGCCGCGTCGGGAGGCAGACAAGGAAGCCCAGGCTGCTCAGAACCCGGCGTTCGCGCCAACCGGGCCCCGGGCTTCTGGAGGGGAGGCGGCGGTAGCTCGGCAGGGAGGTGGTGCTCAGAGCCGAGGTGCGCGCCCAGCCCCGCCAGCCCGGCGATTGGCCGCGCTCGGGGGTGGGGGTGGGGTGCAGAGACTGAGGCCCCGGGTAGGCTATCGCTTTGTGTACTCCCGGGGATTTATTGGGCATATTAAACCCTGTTGGGAACATTTCGGCTCCTCGACCGCGGGCGAAGTGAGGCGGGGGTGGAGGGTGGAGTGGAGACCTGGGACGTCAACGTGGGAAGGATCTCAGCATTAATCGCCAAGTGATGTCCCATCGCAGACAGAAAGTTTTGATGTACACGTGCAGCCTATTCTTGTCCCCTCACTCTAGCGCCCTTTGCCTGGAGAAGGGCAGGGGTGGGTTGGGGTGTGGAGAGAAAGATAAGAGGAGGAAGAAGTTTTAAATCGATTCAGAGCGAGGCCCCCTCAGTTCCCTCGGAGATGTGTTTGGAAACTTCATTCTTCCCGCGAGTGTGTCATCCTATGGGCTGCAGAAGGCCTTATCCCTCGAGAAATGTGCAATTAAATCCAGAGAAAAGTAGACACCTGCCCCAGAAAGGTGTGGGAGAAGTACGAGCTGTTTAGCATTCGGACGCGGCCCTTCCCCAGGGCTGAATTCTTCTGTCCGTGGGGGGCTCTGAGCTCCTAGGTCCGGGAAAAGATAGGCTCGGAGGGTCAGGAGAAGACGCGGCTGGCGGGCTGCCTGTGCGCTCCCCTAGCCCCAGGGAAAGCCACGCACCTCGCCCAGGGGACGCAGGACCGAAGCTGGGAGAAGGCGGTTCTGCCCTCCACCCAGCCCCTTCGCTCGCGGTTGAGAAGCCACGGGCACCAGCCGCCGAGTCTGCGCGCTGAGGTTCGGACTTTTTCATTTTTTCCTAGCTGAGCAAAGTTATGGGATTCCTAGCAGCCCCCAGGCGCGCGGCCAGAGTGGCCCCGCGCTTGCGCTGGGACCGAGCGACAAGCTGTGTGTGTCCTCGCCTCGCCGCGCGGGTGCGCGCGTGGAGGGGGGTGCAGGTCCGTCCTGCTGGCGGACTGTGGGCTGGCCCCTCCCCTATCCATTTCTCTCCCACACACACGCTCATAAACACAGGACACGTGGAAATTCTCAGCCAAAGCGTCTTGCCCGGGCGGTTGCTCAACATGGTGATTTATAAACAGCTCAGCCACTCTCCAAAGAGTATGGCTCCTTGTTAATCATGATTAATTTTCTGTCCCGCTCCAGTCCGCTGTCTAGACTGAGATGCTCAGAGGCCCCAAAATGCTCCCTCTAAGCGTTGATTTGGCTGCCCCTCTCTTGCCCACGACCGCTGGCAGAACCAGCGTTAGAGCCAGGGGTGAGAAATGGGGACGCGATCCAGGTTCCCTGAGGTCTGTCATTCCCTTCCTGGCAGTAACTTTTGATTCGCTTTACAGCGCCCAAGTATACACCTGGCCCTGCGTGGCGGTCACACCGCTCCAGCCTGGGTCCGCGCCTGGATTCTAGGTACGGGGCTTGCAGGCACTGGCAGGAGGCACCTGCTCCGGGCGGCTAAGGAGCTGATGGCGCGAAGCGCCTGCGCTCCGTAGAGCGGCGCTGCGGGTGCACGGTCTTGCTCGCGAGTTCACCGCTGAAAGCTGAACTAGGAGCTTGGCCAGGGAGCGCCAAAGACAGACTAACCCCACCCGCTGGCGCCCACAGAAGTTACTGATTAGGAAGGTTCCCCTGGCATCAGCCCATTTGTTTCACACACTCTTCCTCCCTTCCGAAGCGGTTAACCGAAAAGTTGCACGAATCAGCTGGAAGAGCGCGGGGAATCGCGCACGCAGCCTTTCGGCGCGGCTTCCCGGAGCGGCCTTTGGCGACTGCGCCGCCCTACGAGGCCGCACACCCCTCGCCAGCATTCCTGCAGCCTCGCACAAGGCGGAGCCCACGCAGGCTTCTAGTTTTCTAAACCAAAAATTGCGCGCGTGTGAATCTGACGGAGAGACTTTTAGAGTTTTGTTTTGTTTTCAATTCAGACCCCTGCGCTGTCAGAGCAAGCAACTCGAAGCCTTGACTGGAGTGACACAAGCCGCGGCGCTGGCTGAGCCTGCCTCTCTCGGGGTTCTTTCGCAAAGGGACTGGGAGACCACTGGGCTTGGAACCTAAAAGGAAGAGAGCCTGTGCTAGCCACGGGGTAGAGGGAAAGGAGAAGAGCTTTATTCGGGCAGAAGTGTCCGCACACCCTGGAGCAAGAGACACTTGAGCACTGAAATTCTAACCGTGGGATGCAAGGAGACTTGAACAGGGGAACACGTCTGGCTCTTGACTCTAGGTTTAAGAGAAACTGTGTGTGTCCCTAGGTGAATAGAAATCCGACTCCTGCTGGCTCTGTGTGACCCAGCTTTTCTCTTACACCCTCCGTTCCCCCTTCTCAAAGCCCTGTTGGGAAGAGAAAGTGGACACCACCTTCCCCCACCCCCACCCCCTGCCGCAATCCAAGTCTTCCAAGTGTCTGAGGTCGATAAGAGCACCAGGACCGCCCCCCTGCCCGGCTTTTCTGCCTGGGAGACAGATGGGGGGCGGGGCCCATCCCAGAGAGGGCGGAGGAGGCCCTGGGTGAGGAAGAAGGGGGGTGAGAACTGAGAGAATCTGAATCAGGAGGCGAAGGGGACTGGGAGGAGGTCTAGGAGGACTCGGAGCCCGAGGGAGGAGGAGGGAGTAGCCCTGCGCCAATCAGTGGTGCCGGCCTGGGAGGTTGCTAGTGGTATCCACGTAAATCAAAGGGCGCGGAGCCAATGGGAGGGGGCGGAGGGGGCGGGGCCCAGGCGCGTGCCGCTGCGAGCCAGCGCTGCCAAGAGAGCGGGAGAGAGCTGGAGAGAGCAGGGAGAGGGGGGAGCGCCGAGCTAGTCAGAGAGTGAGCGAGAGCGAGAAGGAGGGAGAGGAGGAGAAAGAGAGCGAGGGCGCGCGGGCGGGCGGGAGGCGGCGGCGGCGGCGGCAGCAGCAGTAATAGCAGGAGCAGCAACAGAAGGCGTCGGAGCGGGCGTCGGAGCTGCCCGCTGTGGGAGAGAGAGGAGAGAGAAAGAGCGAGCGACGAGAGGGAGCCCGAGGCGAAAAAGTAACTGTCAAATGCGCGGCTCCTTTAACCGGAGCGCTCAGTCCGGCTCCGAGAGTCATGGCGACCGCAGCGTCTAACCACTACAGCCTGCTCACCTCCAGCGCCTCCATCGTTCACGCCGAGCCGCCCGGCGGCATGCAGCAGGGCGCGGGGGGCTACCGCGAAGCGCAGAGCCTGGTGCAGGGCGACTACGGCGCGCTGCAGAGCAACGGACACCCGCTCAGCCACGCTCACCAGTGGATCACCGCGCTGTCCCACGGCGGCGGCGGCGGGGGCGGCGGCGGCGGCGGGGGGGGCGGGGGCGGCGGCGGGGGCGGCGGCGACGGCTCCCCGTGGTCCACCAGCCCCCTGGGCCAGCCGGACATCAAGCCCTCGGTGGTGGTGCAGCAGGGCGGCCGCGGCGACGAGCTGCACGGGCCGGGCGCCCTGCAGCAGCAGCACCAGCAGCAGCAGCAGCAACAGCAGCAGCAACAGCAGCAACAGCAACAGCAGCAGCAGCAACAGCGGCCGCCGCATCTGGTGCACCACGCCGCTAACCACCACCCGGGGCCCGGGGCATGGCGGAGCGCGGCGGCTGCAGCGCACCTCCCACCCTCCATGGGAGCGTCCAACGGCGGCTTGCTCTACTCGCAGCCCAGCTTCACCGTGAACGGCATGCTGGGCGCCGGCGGGCAGCCGGCCGGGCTGCACCACCACGGCCTGCGGGACGCGCACGACGAGCCGCACCATGCCGACCACCACCCGCACCCGCACTCGCACCCGCACCAGCAGCCGCCGCCCCCGCCGCCCCCACAGGGTCCGCCTGGCCACCCAGGCGCGCACCACGACCCGCACTCGGACGAGGACACGCCGACCTCGGACGACCTGGAGCAGTTCGCCAAGCAGTTCAAGCAGCGGCGGATCAAACTGGGATTTACCCAAGCGGACGTGGGGCTGGCGCTGGGTACCCTGTATGGCAACGTGTTCTCGCAGACCACCATCTGCAGGTTTGAGGCCCTGCAGCTGAGCTTCAAGAACATGTGCAAGCTGAAGCCTTTGTTGAACAAGTGGTTGGAGGAGGCGGACTCATCCTCGGGCAGCCCCACGAGCATAGACAAGATCGCAGCGCAAGGGCGCAAGCGGAAAAAGCGGACCTCCATCGAGGTGAGCGTCAAGGGGGCTCTGGAGAGCCATTTCCTCAAATGCCCCAAGCCCTCGGCCCAGGAGATCACCTCCCTCGCGGACAGCTTACAGCTGGAGAAGGAGGTGGTGAGAGTTTGGTTTTGTAACAGGAGACAGAAAGAGAAAAGGATGACCCCTCCCGGAGGGACTCTGCCGGGCGCCGAGGATGTGTACGGGGGGAGTAGGGACACGCCACCACACCATGGGGTGCAGACGCCCGTCCAGTGAACTCGAGCGGGGGGGAGGGGCAGAGCGCGGGGCTCCCCCTCCCTTTCGGTCCTTGGCCCTTTCCCGGCCTTCTTGTTCCCTCTCTAACTTCTGATTGTTCTTTTATTTTTAATTATTATTTCCCCGTCCCTTAAAAAGAAAAAAAAATTAAGGAAAAAGGAAAGCAACTAAGACACTGGACTATCCTTTAAAGGTAGCAGGTGTAATGATGTGTTTTGACCTTTGCAGGCGAGTAACCAGGCAATGGAGTGGAGTGTCTCCTGGAGAGAGTGAGGAGAGTGTGTGATAGACAGAAAGAGAGAGAGAGAGATAGAGAAATGGCAAGCACTGAGATAAATACCTGGCAAAACTAAATACATTACCAAAAAGGAAAAAATATCCACCAAACCATGATAAACACAAAACGCAGCTTCCTGATGCTTGGAGTTGGCACATGCTGCTGTGTTTATTTGATGTGGATTCCCATCAGGAAAGAGGAAAAAATACCACACTTTCTTTGATACAGGCAAAATTTAACCACATAAATTTGCACTGCAAGAAAATCGAAGTTTACATGAACAAATTCGTGAACATATTTTCTCTTTCTCCCTACCGTTAATTTGGGAATTGCCGTTTTGAGGGATTTCGTTTTGTTTTGCTTTATTCATCTGAGAGAGTTGAAGGCAGCTCTTGGCCACTCTCCACTTCCAATGTTCTTGTGTTGCCCCTTGTTCTTACTGTTTGTGAACTTTGGTTACCTTCAGATTTCCCTTATGTGGGTGTAACATCTATTTGTTCCTCTTACCAAAGCAAAACGATTGGCTTCATACAAAATAGATAATTCTCTGCTTTCAGGAAATGTGCATGGTCTACCTGGTTTGTCCAAGGCAAGAATCCAGTTTGGAATATAAAAATAAGAGTCAAGCATTGGTTGTTGTTACCAGCCACAAAGTAAACTTCATTTTCAGGCAGTGTTTCTGGGGGAGGTTATGGAGGGAAGAAAAAAGAAAAATCGATAGTGAGTGACTGATTGCTTCATTTTATCAGGCGGGCCCATTGTGAAAGAGCTCAGAGGAAATGTGGAGGTTAAATATATTCCCAGAGTTGTCCAGCAGAAAGAAAGTGGCACTTTGAAGAGAACTGGGGAAATATATAGCTTCAGATATCCCTATATAGTTCTCTACCTTCAGTTTTAATAACAATTATGAAGAATTATTTGTGCTGACAGCAGCAGTAAACTTTGTTTCTCTAATATTTTTTTACATTAAAAAAAAATGACCCAGGAACTTAATAGTGTATGCGTAAAACTGTGTTTTTTAGCACACAAATACCCACAGCATACACAGATGATCTCCACGAAGTAGACAGGTTTTATCTTCCCTAGCTCATTTGTTTTTCAAGTCGTATTTAGGGCCTCTTTTCCTGTAATTTATTGCAGAATATACCACTTTGACTTGGACAGCTTTCTCCCCTCTCTTTCTCTAAGGAAGGCAAATCAAGTGGAAAAAAAAAAATGCCATTTTCAATCCTTCCTTTCTCCCCTTTGTTAATAGTTTTAAGTGCATTTTTGACCTTATCTTGATGGAAAACGGTTAACTCCAAATACAAAAGACTCTACTGGAAAGTGTAGGTGAAAAAACTTGTAACTGTATTGAAAATAAATACCATTAAACTGTGATCAGTTAAAATTTAAAAGAAAAATCAGCACAAAAGGGCACTAAAAGGGAAAACACTTTTTATTAATCTTAAAAGTTTGGGGTTTTTTTTCCAGTTAGGTATTAAATTTTTATTTTAAAAAATGAAATTCTCACTACCATAAAATTATGGTTCAGCATCAGATTAGCATTGCACTCAGTAGTCTTTAAGGTTTTAGGAAATATGCTTTATATTGTCTTTTCAAACACCTGTGATTGTTTCATTTTCAATGTTTTTGCAAGATAAATGGTGACTTATAATGGGCATATTTATTTGCCTGTATTTCATTTCCCCCAATGAATGTCACAAGGAGATGGGCACGGAGCTGCTTCTGGTGCATCACGCTGCTCGTTCCTGAAGTATGGGAACTGGCCTTTAGTGAAGCAATCCAGAGCAGGGCAAATAGCCACTGGTAAAGGGAGGAAATGAATTTTCAGATACTTATTACCAAGTAGGTAAGGTCAGAAGCTGGAGTTCAGAGGATGTGTCTACAGCTTCTCTGACTCTTATAGGTTTACTAAGATGAAAGTTACCACTGAACCTTACCACTATGTATATATGTTTAATATCTGTCTTTTGAAATGCAGAAATAGTTTAAATGTTTCTTTGTCTATTTTTCTTTTTTTTAATGCTACCCAGGGAAATATTTTCATATCATTTTTAAGTGGCCTGCCTCAATGTATATTTATTTCTTTTGAAGCAAAAAGGTTCTGGAAACTGTTTTTCTGTAGCTTTAAATGAATAGGTGAGCAAAATCTATATGGGATGTAATTTTTTTGTTCAGTCTCTTAAAAAATACTTTGTTTTGGTACATTTGGTTGTGCTTGTGGGGAAAAATAAAAACGCAGAGATCCTTATATATTTATGTTAAAGTAATATTTTATTATCTACATAAAACAGAAATGCACAATACCTTCATAGTTTGTTCTAATTATTGAAATATCTTTATTTTATTTTTAAAAATAGTGCCAAGTTTTAAGGGGGGAAAACCCTAGACCTTAAATTGACTGAGTTGAGTTGTGTGTAAAACACTTCCCTTCCTTTATACTTCATAAAGTTTTGGAATAAATTTTATGCATATACCGCCAGATTTCATGTTCATAACTTTCAGAGGCTTTTTTTTTTTTTTTTTTGTAATGGAGACTACTGGTCTAATTCACTTTTCTTTGCAAAAACTACCAGTCCCAAATCTTTCAGCCACTACGCCTGTAGCATTAAATTGAAATGGTCATTGGGTTTGAGCTTCAATTTGTTTGCCCTTTCATGGTCCTACAAAGAGATGTTTGTCCCCTTTAAATATATGCAGATATGCCTGCATCTTCTTTTCAGGTTGTCTGTACCTTATTCAATTGTGCTGTTTTGGAGATCATCAATGGAACTAGGTGGATTTTAATCTCTACCCACAGGTCCTCACATAATTTGGGATCTACAGAACAGCAGGATTTAGGAGATTATTATTTTTAATAATTTATGAATATCTCTCAACAAAGAATAACCCTGATAGTATGCTATTGTATGTTTATCAAATGATTAGAGGTAGATCCTATACATTATTCCTGTTCAGTTTGCGTAAAAAGATGAATTTTACAATGGTTTATACAATTGTGTCTCTTTTTCATTAGGCATACAAACAGACTTTAATGCAAGTTAAAAAAAAAAAAAGAACATATGGGAGAGATTCAAGCCGTGATGCTAATAACAGATTGTTTCAGACAATCTTAGATGAAACAGTACACTTACCAAAATCCATTTTAAGGTTAGTGAAAATTTCAAGCAGTGTTGAATCAGTTTACAAATTTGCTGATGTATTTAAAGCCCTTCTTGGAACATTGGTTTAAGTATAAATGTCCATTTTGAAAGGTAGTTTCTGGGCTTATTACATCTGATCATCTTTTCTAACTCCTAGTCAATATTACATGGGTCTCAAACAGATTCAGCCAAATGATCTTATCAATAGTCTGAACGAGAAGTGACAGAAAGAAGAAGTGTTTTGTGACCGCAGACATGCTGATGGGTAAAATGTTTAAGTTGGGTATAGATTTGAGTTCTGGGTCAATATTCTTCCCCACTGTAGGCAGAAAACAAGCAGCATCTGCCCTCTGCAGGGCATTTTAGTGGACCTTGAGAAGGCATTTTTGTTCTTAGCCACAGGGGCTGCTGACTGGAAACCATCACATGTTAAATGTGCGCACCATGGTTTTGACCCATGCTTGCTGTTCAGATCCTAAGGCTACTCGGGTATTTTCCACACTGGTTTGGGGAATATATTACACACTAAGGTGGAAAACCCCCATCAATGCCACTGGAAGAAATTTGTGGGGCAGTTGCCCCTAAGATGTTGGCTAGCTACAACAACAAAACCTTTCTTTCTCCTAAGACAATGCAGAATACAGCTATTCCAAAGACCTCTCCTGTTTCCTCAAAATATGTTACTTTTAATATTTATGTAATACTATGGGGAGAAACGATCATGTGAAAACAAGTTTTTGAAGGTCAGATGGAGGGAATAGCCACAAATAATATTATGCTTGGCAATCCTAAACATTCTCGGTTCCCACGAAGTAACTGCCTTTATATTTCAGATGGTAGCAACAAAAGCACTCTTCTCTTCCCCTTCCCCTCCGGCTCCTACCAGTGGAGGCCACACACTGATTGGCAAAAATTTCTAGTGAAATGGCTTTGGGAAAGACACTCATCTACCTTCTTATTTTTTCAAAAGCAACTAATAAAGAGATGCAACAGCAACAGTGGGGGAGGTGGGTGGCATTTGGGTGTGATAGTACCTGCATCTATGTCTATATGCTGCATTCATTTGCCTTTCACTTGCCTTACTTTGGACGCAGCTTGGGTAGTGCTGGAAAGTGGGTTAAATTATCTTTTTATCACTAGTCTCTGTGATTTGTCTTTGTTGATTTTTCAATCAGTTTATAGAACTCTGTTCTAGATTCTACTGAATTTCTACACAAGTTTAAAAATGAGCTAAAGAATGGAACTTGTACAGAAAAAGAAAAGGCTGGTGAAGTGAGGGTCAAAGGTAAAAGTGATTCTTTGGGTCTGCTTGTATATTTCAGTGAGTAAGGCAAAGGACAGTGTTTATTTAAAATGAAAGAAAAATACATCTTGAAGTACTGTGAATCTTGATATTATAACTAAATGGAATGTACAACTAAGTTTTATATAAACATTTTCCCTGTTGAGGAAAGTTAACTTTTCAATGATGCATAGTCTTTTAACAGGGGGCAGATGGCAGTAAGAGAGAATCTGGGCTTCTGATACCTATTCCCACCATTCGATTCAGGATGGGAAACAAGGCAAAAGTGGCAAGGGGTCTGCCACCAGCTAACCAATCATGGAATTAACTGACCCAGGTTTTCACAAGGCGGGCCAGTGTTATTTTAACGCCTCCTTATCAGGCAGGTATGAGGGTACCAGAAAATGGCTTTTTTAGTTTTCCTAAGGCCTTGCTTGGCTGATAATGAGATAAGGAAACAATTAATATTTTCACTTTTTTTTTTTTTTTGGTGTTTGGTGGGAAACTAGGAAATTTGTTCCCTCCTTTAAAAGAAGAAAAGTTAACAAAGTTCATCATATAGTACCTTCCTTTATCTTAATGACACCTCTGCTTGACTTAGAGGTTTTAGAAGTGATTTCATACCCCTTCAAAACAATCCTGGCCTCTTTTATTGTTCCTAGAATTCTGATTGTTGGTAACATTAAGTTGTATTTCTTCTTTTTAAAGTCTAAAATGTTATTTAATATGCCAGTAAAAGTGCATCTATACCCTAAAGTTTATTCCTTCCACGTCTTTCTGAGTTTTTATAGCTCTTTGTCTGGCAGTTGGGGAGGGGGACTTCCATATGCGGTTTGTGCGTGAAGAGCCTAGGCTCCAGTGGTCTCTAGCTGGCGGCAAACAGCTCTCTGCTCTCAAAATGGGGCGCTGTCATCTAGAAAAAAGAAGGAAATAAATCCCCCACAAAGACGTAGTTGTCACCAATTTTAGGAAGACAGGGGAGCCCTAGAACTCCATCTGAGGGATATGGAAAGGATTTTGTTATGAAATGTATACAATTAACTTTGCGTGTGGAGCAAACGGCAGTAGGAAACCTCACTGTGGAGTAAATTTGAATTTGCATCCTTTTTTTATTTGGGTCATATATTTTCCCTCCCACCAGTGTTTCCTTTGGGTTTATTGTTTAAAAAGAAAAAAAAAAGCCACACACCAAAAAATATGGCCACAGAGAGTTTGGCGAGGATGGGAAAAAAAAAGTTTCTTGTGGGTTTGTAACACAAACTAGCCATTATAAATCACTGGGCTTCGAGGTTCAGACACATCTATGTGGAAAGTGTTGGGAGTTCTTTTCCTCCTCCTGTTAAGAAATCTCATTTTGTCAGAGGAATTTTCGTGTTCCACAGCACGTGATTCTGGAGACAATTATTTGACATTAATAACTTTTTGTTGATGTTGTTCCCCTAACAAATATTCCTTCAAAGTGGGTGCCGCGCCTGGACGAAGCGGGTGAGTGTGCTGCCGGCCAGCATATGCTCCCTGCCCAGTCGCAAAAGAGGTGCCTCGGCCTCCCCGCGCACCCCCCACCTCGGGGACCCGGGCCGCTGTCTGAAGGTCCTTACAGCCGGCTCGGCCTCGCAGGGAGGAAAGAGAGGGAGAGGAGCCGGGCACTCCCAGGACTCCCAGCCCCAGCCTTCATTCGGGAGGCTGCCAGCAGCCCCTAAGTGCCCGTCTGGAAAGCTGGGATTCTCTGCGGCTCCCCGGGCTCCGAAGCCCGGACCCCCAGGGGAAGTGTCAACAGCTCGGAGGTCGAGCTGTTCCACTCTCTCGCTTCCCAAGGAAGCGGGGTGGGGTAAGGGGGACGGTTGGTGGATTTGCCCACCCTAGCAGAGGCTAGAGGAGGAGTCCAGATGTCTTGGGTATGGCTGTCGCCCCGGGAAAGTGGTATCTAGACGCAGGAGTTGGCAGGGCCTCTCTGGGGGCGCGTGTGGCTGGGGCAGAAGTTCAGGGGCGTCTAGGGGTGAGGAGGGGTCGAGGCCCAGAGGAGAGTCTCCTAGCTTTCTGCCTACCCGGCTTTTCCACTTGACTCTGCAAAGTCAGGCCCAGGACATTGCACCTGCATGGGAGAGGCAATTGTGGAAGACGGTGCCCTTAGAGAAAGAGGGAGATGAGACGAGTGCAGGAATACTGGAGAGGAAAGGAGGAGCGCTGCCCAGGGAAATACAGTAATCTGGGCTTTTCCTGCTTTTGTGCGGGGGCGGCGGTATTGGCGAAAATGATGGGGGACAGCTGAGAGCTGGGGAGCAAAGTTCTGAGGCAGGTTCCCTTCAGCTCCCACCCAGCAAACTTCTGGGTATTTCTGACCTCAGCTCCCTGCCTCCAGTGAAGAGGAGCCTACTCTCCAGGTGCTGAAGCACGGAGGAAAACGAATTCTTAGACCCCCTGGAAACCACTCCCCTGCTGGGTTTGAAGTCAGTTCCCGGCAGAGGAAAGTCAGTTCCCTAGAGAAGGGGGCCCGGGAGCCCCTCTGGGCGCCGCAAAAGTGAGGGGCCGCGCCTCAGTACTGGAGGCCTAGCATACATGTTCGCGAACTGGGGGCTCTCAGGGCCCGCAGAAGTCCCCCTTGGTCCTCTGAGGCCCGGGGGAGGAGTCGCCCTGTAAGAGGAAATCACTCAGCTCTGGAAAACGTCGCAAACAGGCAGTGGGAGAGTTCCAAAGCTGCCTTTCGCCTGTCGTAGGAGGTGAGGCCAAGCGGGGGACACGGGGGTTTGGGACCCAGCACTGCACCGCAGGGCCGCAGAGGCGGGAAGCTGGCGGGAGAGGAGTGGGAAGGCGACCAAGGGCAGCAGCAGGGGCTCTCGTGGGGCGCAGGTCTCTGCTGGCGCCAGGCCTGGTCACCGCCTGCGTGGCGGAGCCTCCCGGTGGCTCCCGCCGCACCCGCCCGCGGCCACTCACCGGCCCTGCGGCCAGCCCAGGCGGGGTCGTAGAAGCAAACAAGGATGCTTCTATTTACTCGCCTCTGCCTGTGGATTTCTAAGACATTCAGCAGGCACAATCATTAAACTAATTTGTATTTGATTGTTTGGGCGGACGGAGGGTAGTTTTATTGCGCTAAGCATTCAAGCAGGCACGCATCGCTGATTACCAGTATACATTAAATAAAGTTGTTTGTACACATTGTCTTACCACATATAGGCAGAGGCTTATTATTCTAATTACTCTAATTAGTGCATTGAAATGTTTTCTACTTGATTTGAGGAGACAGTGATTAGTTCTATTACTTCTTTTAACTCGTATTTTATGGAAAACTGTTGGTGCATGTTCAAATTACTTTATTTGCCCCTGGAATATAACGCTGACCCAAACGCAGTGAACTGCACGGCCCTTGTGAGGCCACGACTTTGATGTGGGCCTCAGCTTGGAAGAGGCGTCTGTTATTTATTATTTCCCTCCCACCCGCGTAGCCTGGTCTCCCAGCGCCGGGCCCGGCGCCCCCGCCCCATACTGCGCCCCAGATGCGGGCCCCGCTCCGGACCAGTCGGGGCAGAGGGAATCCGAAACTTGCTCGGACGGACGCAGCATCGCTGGCCGCCTGCCCCGCTAGTTCCCCGAGTGCGATTACTTTTTAAAGGCTCCTTTAAGCATATTTCCATGAATCTGTTTCTTGTGCTTTAATGTTACTATTAATTGATAAGATCAGCTCATCAAACATACTATTTCGATAGGGAATTGTAATTAAAACCTTAATCCTGTTTGAGACGTTCTTCTCCCTTTAAATTCCTTTTTCTTATGGAAGAGGTGCAAAGTTCACTATAAAAAGTACTAGAACAGGGAGATTAATTCGTTATCTAAATAACAATCTTTGCTATTGATCCAACGTACTTTCTGCCACCTTTTGTGTTGGTCCGGGAGGCCCTTAAAAAGGAGACTATGACAAAGCAGAAGATCTGGACCGAGCCCCGCAGACTCCGATCGACTTGGGAGAGCGAGGGGGTCCGCGATCCGCCCCCTTAACCACAGTCTGAGGAAGCTTCAGAGGTGGGTCCTGGCCGTCCCAGGCGGTGCCACTGGGGAAGCGCAACGCTAGAGCCGCTGGCCTCGGAGCCGGGCTCCTCCGCAGTCCTCTCCCCTCACGAAGGGAGATCTGCTCAGTCTCTAGGTAAATATTCCACCGATTCTGCTTTTACTTTTAATATTTAAACTCGGATTATCCCGTCTCTAAATGCGCGTTCCTAACCTTTGCCAGTGGCTGGGATGTAATAAATCCTGGCGGGGCCGGGGCGCTCAGCCTCCCCAGGTCTCGGCCGCCGCCTCCCGCCCCCTTCCCGCCCCGCCCCGCGGGCCCCGGCCCCTCCGCCCCTCGCTGCCCGCGGCGAAAGCCTCGCCGGAAAGAAATAAGCGCCTCCCGGCAGCTGACGGCTGAGCATCCCGGGTGCTGGCAGGCGGGGGAGGCCGCCCTTTATCCCGACTGAGGAGTCCTCGGGGGCTGCAGATGGAGCCGCGGCGCCCCAGAGGAGAAAGAGCCCGGCTTCCTGGAGGCTGCAGCCTCCAGGCAAGGGAGGGGGTAGAGAGTGGGGCGAGGGGCCGGGAGGTTGGGCGGGGTCTCTGGTTTGTGTCTGTTGGGTGGGGGGGTCGGGGAACGGATCCTTTCCAAACGTATCCCCCCTCCTCGCTAGCCCCCTTTAAAAAAGGTCGTGGCCCCAGTTTAAGAATAAGCCGCAACATCTCTGAAGCCACGAGGACCGTTTGTGCTCTCAAGTCAACTCAGTATTCCGAGATTTTCTTCTTTTCTAAGAGCTTCACCCCCTCCCCACACCCTCCTTCTTTCCCTCTAACAAAGTCTTCTTTCCCCCACGCACAGACTTGTTATGTAACAAAGTCTCCCAGGCGAGTTTAACTGGAGAATAAAGGACACCCTAGCCCCACCCCTCCTTTCCCTTCCCTTCCCTCCTTCCTCCCCGCTCTCTTCCCCCAGTGCATCTGTTCTCCAGGACTTCTGTCCTCGCACCCAAGAAGGCGGCGGGCCTTAGCCGAGTAGAACTTTGGCGCCCCACAGTGGCATCGGCTCGGAACTACCCCTGATTTTACAGCCTCCCAGTCAGCGCACATTTTGTTTCAGATCCAGTTCTCCTTCCCCTTATTCCTCCTCTCTTTCCTCACTCTACATTCTTCCCCTCAATCCCTCCTAGGCAAACACTTATAAAGGTGACTATGCATATGACCCCGGCAAGGGTTTCTAAACATCTAATTCTAGGAAATTCCTGAGTAGAGATTTGAAAAGTTTTGCCAGAAAAGACACTGCGTTCTATACCATAAAAGTTCCCAAAGATAGGAAGAAAGAATCGCTTCCCCAATTCCTTCGTTCCTACACCTTGGGGCTGTAGTAGATAAGTCTTCAGTCTCTTGGAGAAGCCTCAGCTTTTGGCAAGCATTAGGACCAGAATACCAGGTTAGACACCATGGCTAATAACAAGCAGAATGCTTCAATCAGCAAAAATGGGGTCCAGCCAATGCTGTTTTAACCTAGCGCAGGTTTCATCCCACACTTTTTGCTCTATAGTAGGTTTGTTCAGTTTTACTGCTCAAAAGTGAATTTTTTAAAAAAGTAGATCACTTGAACAGAAACCCATCCATGTAAGAATTTTCCAGACTAAGGAAAACATTTCCCCGGAAACTCCCACCAAAGGCACCAGTTCAGCTGAACTTTGCTTTCCTCAGAGCCCAGTGCATTTGTCCTCCTACCATACTATGGGCCATTTGCACCATGAATGCTGTTTTCTCCCTCCACCTTTATCCCAAGTAACAGGACGAAGAGGAGAAGAGAGAGGACATGCACTTCAGGCAGCTCCCAACACTATTAATGGAACTGGGCAGTGAACTTGCAGTCAGAACTCAGGTGCTTGTCTATCCTTCTATGCTTCTTAACTAGCAACTGGGGAAAGTCAGTTGACATCTTCAGATCTCAGTTTTCTCATGTGCAGAATATGGATAATAACCCTTTTTAAACTTTGCAACAGGGTTGAAGTAAGGCTCAGATGAAATAATGTACATGAAAGCATTGTATAAAGTGCAAATCCAACCTGAAGTACTACTGTTGCTTACTCCACTGGAGGTCTCTGCTATGACTAATAAGAAATGTTTGCTGTTTTGTTTCGTTTTTTTGAGACAGAATCTTTCTCCATCTCCCAGATGGGATTGCAGTGGTACAATCATAGCTAACTGCAGCCTCGAACTCCTGAGCTCAAGGGATCTTCCCATCTCAGCCACCTCAGTAGCTGGGACTATAGGCATATGCCACCATGTCTCACTTTGTTGCAGACTCTGGTCTGGAACTCCTAAGATCAAGCAATTCTCCCACCTCAGCCTCCCAAAGTGCTGGGATTATAGGCGTGAGCCACTGTGCAGGCCTAAGAAATGTTTTCTAACTTAAAAATAACCGTATATCCTTATGCCTATTTGTGTGAGGAAAGAGAAATGCAGAGACAGTTATCTCAGTTGCATTATCCAGGAAAGGCACCACCAATTCTGGTTAGCTTTAAGTTGGGGCTGCCACTCAGGAGACTTTTTGTGTTTAGCATATTCAGGTCCTGACTTGCAGCTGAAACGATCATTCGGGGCCACCGGCGCCACACACCAGTGATCATAGGGACTCTAGTAGCTCCTGTGATGCTATGACTAGCCCCGTACTCTTGCAAAGCACTCCGTTTTCTTCAACATCTTCCAAACTCTTGACGTTTATAGTGTCTATCTGTGGTGTCATTTATAGCAGACTGAATTAGGAGGAGAATATCAGGTTCATGCAGTTAAAACCAAGCACACCAAGCAGCAGCAGCAGCAGCAGCACGAAATCACCCGCAGCTTATCATGAATCCACACAGCCCTCCCGTCTGAAGATCTCCAGAGGCCCAGGGCCACACCCAGTCCCTGGACTTGGAAATCAGGACGCTATGGATCCCGCAGGCGCCCCGCGACACTGTGGAGTCGCCGGGAGTGGCGCTGCGGAGAAACCTGGTGCCTAGAGTGGGCTTAGGGGTCCCATTACACCCGGAAAGTCCTCTCCCCTCCCCAAGGGCCCTTCCACCGGCGCAAGGTGGGGGTCCCTCCGCCACTCGAGCAGAGGAGAGGACCATGCCAGGCACCCCTTTGGGTGCGCGAGCAGGACCCCTGGCACGCCCAGCCCGGCCTGGCGTCGGGGCAGCAGGGGCTCCTGTCCGTGCTGGGCGGGCTCCGGTGGCCCGAGCAGGAGCGGAAGAACGGCTTCGCGGCGGGAGGCTCGAGGGCTGCGCCTGGGCCCGTCTGGCCTCCCTCTTGCCGCGTGGGCAGCGCAGCGGGGCCACCCGGGCTGTGCTGGGATCAAGAGTTAAGAACACTTCGTGTCCTCAGAAACTCACCAGGGTGGCGAGAGGCGGTCTGGGTCTGAAGCCGCGACACAGGGCAGCAGCGGGGAGCAGCGGGGCCTCGGGGAGCAGCGGGGCTTCGGGGAGCAGCGGGGCCTCAACTTGGCTGCTCCCCTCGCTGCCCCACATTTCAGGACCCGGGCCAAGCTGCCTCACGAAGACCGGGAAGCGGCCTCTGCGGGGAAGCCACCGGCAGCCTACGGTCTCCTCCCCAGGCAGCCCCTTCCCGCGTCAGGCCGCTGTCTCCTAGATAGTTGCCTTCCAAGCACCTGGAGGCCCCTGACGCTTCCCGTGTTCCACCGCAATAGGGGCGAGGGATGAGGGGCAGCTGTGGCTGCCTGAGACCTCGAAGGCAGCGCACAATTCGGGAGGGAAAGGGAAGTCGAGGCAGGAACCAGGACATCCAGGGAGAATGCAGATCCGACATGAGCCAAGGACTTAGCAGTAGAGGCACTTTCACCAGGTTGTGGAAAATACCAAGCCACTAGCCTCAAAGACGGCAGGACTCCCCGCCAAGCGCCAGAGTCCCTGAACCAGGATGTGTGGGCACTGCTCCCTGTAAGGTGTCGATAATGCAGGTACGTGAAGACACATGCATTTCCAAAAGAACAGACCTACCTGCAGAACTTTGGGGTCCTTAGAGTAATCAAAGCTAGGAGGTGATTTAGCAATCTCAAAAACAAAAAAGGAAGAATGCTTTGGCAGCAAGAAGAGAGAAGTGGAGTAGGCACTGTAGGTAGGAGGCCACTGGCACAATGTGAGGCAGGAAGCAGGAAAAGGCAGAGGGCGAGCAGGTTTGCTGGCTGGGCCGGCAAGCAGGAGCTGGCACCTGGCATGAGAGGGCTGCTAAGGGAAACAGTGTATGGAATGAATTGGTAGAGGGTCTGGAAGAAGTTTTAATTAGACTCAAAAGGCAATTAAGAGCCATCGTAGAGGGGAGATCCGATGGAAATAATCCTCCTGGAAGGAAGAGAGTGGGCACAGCGCATCAGATAGGTTGGAAGGTGATAAGGATGAAAGCAGGGAGGTTAACTAGGTAGAAGGCTACTGCTGTACACTGACTCAAAGTGGTCAGTCAGGGAAGTTTGGAAAGGATAGGCAGATGATTGGTGCCTGAATGGCTGTAGGGGCAAAAGCGGGGGGCGGGGGGGGGAGAGAAAGAGAATAGTGAGACCATGTTTGGGGGGAAGCAAATAGACAAAGACAGAGAGATGAGAACAAAAGAGAATTGTAGAAATTGTGTTCAGTTTTAAATGTGCTAGTTTTACTAGTTTCTCTTTTCCTTCTTCCATCTCTCCCACCCTTTCCCAGGAATATCACGAAGCCATCAGGATAGCAGATTTTTCAGCAACATTTAACTATTTACTGAAACTACCTCTAATGCTGACCCTAGTGAAAACAACCTAATTTCAATTCAGGAAGTTTCATTAAGAACCTAATACATGCTAGATCCTGTCCTAAATGGTACCTCTGTAAACAAGAGAATGCAAAAGAAGAAAAAATGTACATAAATCAGATGTCTCACGTTTTTCATTTGTAGTAGATGCTATCCATGGTGTAGAGAAATTTTTATAGAAGGACGGCAACAAGGCTTCAGAAGAAGGAAACCTTCTTGAGACCTATCACTTCCTTTTTCACGTATCTTCTGCCACATATTTTCATTCAAATGTTTGTTTCTAAGACAGCTAAAGAAAGGAGTCTATTTTAAAGACATTTAGACTTACATTAAACTTTCCTTGTTTAACACATTCAGTCAACTAAAACTATAAGCGGTCATATTTGAGGAGAAGACATTTGTTTATATTTAATGTCACTTCCTAAAGCACAAAAACCCCTTTCTAAGGTTTCCTAGACTTCAAAAGATAGGAGTGGTATACTGTATTGCTTTGAGTTAGGAAAAAGGAAAGCAATTTGAATAGAGGCCGTCTCTAAGGTTTCCTAGACTTTAAAAGATAGGAGTGGCACACAGCATTGCTTTGAGTTAGGAAAAAGGAAGGCAATTTGTATAAAGGCCAGTGGAATACAAATATGTCAATATTCCTTGAATATAGTGTAAAGTAACTGATACTGCCTGGTTTTAAATACAGAGCATACAAAAAATGGAAAGCGTTCCCTCTTAGATCAAGAACAAGATTAAGGTGCCCACTCTCACCACTTTCATTCAATATAGTACTATAAGTTTTAGCCAGAGCAGTTAAGCAAGAAAAAGAAGTAAAAGTCATTCAAATTAGAAAGGAAGAGATAAAATTGTTTCTGTTTGCATGTAACATGATCTCACATATAGAAAACCCCAAAAACTACATCAAAAAACTTTTGGAACTAATATATGAATTCAATAAAGTTATAAAACAGAAAACCAACATACAAAAGTCAGTAGCATTTCTATACACCAGCAAAAAAAAATCTGAGAAAGAAATGAAGACAATAATCCCATTTATAATAGCAACCAAAACATAAAATATTTAGGAGTAAATTTAACCAAGGAGGTAAAACAGGTACAGTGAAAACTATAAAACATTGATGAAAGAAATTGAAGAAGATGCAAATAAATGGTAGTATGTCGTGTGTTCATGGATTGAAATAATTGATATTGTTAAGATGTTCATATGACCCAAAATGATTGACAGATTCAATGTAATCCCTATCAAAATTCTAATATTTTTCAAAGAAATAGAAAAAATCAATTCTAAAATTTGTATGGAATCACAAAAAAAGCCTGAATACCTGAAGTAATCTTGAGCAAAAACAACAAAGCTAGAGGTATCACACTACCTGATTTCAAAGTATGTTGCAAAGCTTAAGTAATCAAAACAGTATAGTAGGCATAAAGACAGACACATAGACCAATAGAACAGAATAGAGAGCCCAGACATAAATCCATGCATTTATGGTCAATTGATCTTTGACTAAGGTGCCAAGAACACACAGTGGGGAAAGGATAGACTCTTCAATAAATGATGTTGGGACAGCTGTATATCCACACGTAGAAAAATGAAATTGAACCTGTATCTCACACTATATACAAAAATCAACTCAAAAAAGATTCAATAATCAATTGTAATGCCTGAAACTGTAAAACTACTGGAAGAACACGTAGGGTAAAAACTCCTTGACATTGGTCTGGAGAATGATTTTTTTCATTTGACCATAAAACACAGGCAGAAAAGCAAAAAATAGACAAATAGGATTGCATCAAACTTAAAAACCTTTCCACAGCAAAGCAAACAATCAACAGAGTGAACAGACAATACTGGCAAACCATACATCTGATAAAGGGTTAACATCAAAATCATATAAGAAATGCAATTCAGTAGCAAGAAAACAAGTATCTTATTGCTTTTAATGGTCAGAAGACCTGAATAGACATTTCTCAAAAGAAGGCATACAAATGGTCAACAGGTGTATGAAAAAAAGCTCAAGATCACTAATCATCAGAGAAATGCAAACTAAAACTAGAATGAGATATCACCTCACACCTGTTAGAATGGATATTATAAAAAAGAGAAAAAATAAGTGTTGTGGAGAAAAGAGAACCCTTGTCCATTATTGGTGGGAAATTAAATTAGTACAGCTATTATGGGAAATAATATGGCGTCTCTTCAAAAAATTAAAGAAATAGAACTACCCTGTGATCCAAGAATTCCACTTCTAATAGGTATATATTCAAAGGAGATAAAATCTAGGTATATATTCAAAGGAAATAAAATATTCTAGGTATATATTCAAAGGAAATAAAATCAGTATGTCAAAGAGATAACTGCACTCCTATGTTCATTGCTGCATTATTTGCAATAGCCAAGATATGGAATCAATCTAAGTGTCCATCAATGGATGGATGAATGGATAAAAGAATGGCGCACACACACACACACACACATACACACACACACATACATACACACACACACACAGAGAGAGAGAGAAAGAGAGGAATACTACGAAGCCTTAAAAAAGAAGAAAATCCTGTCATTTGTGACAACATGGATGAACCTAGAGAACATTATGTTAAGCGAAATAAGCAAAGCACCAAAAGACAACACTGCATGATCTCACATACGTGGGAAATCTAAAAAAAGTTGAACACATAGAACAGAGAGTAAAATAGTAGTTGCCAGGGGCTGGAGGTGGGGTTGGGGAAATGTTGGTTAAAGGGTACAGAGTTTCAGTTAGACAGGGTGACTAAGTTTTGGAGATCTATTGTTTATCATGATGAATATAGTTAATCACAATGTATTGTATTCTTGAAATTTTCTAAGAGATTAGATCTTAAATATTCTCACCACACAAAAAAAAATATATGAAGTGATGGGTGATATATCAATTAGCTTGATGTAATCATTTCATAATATATACATATATCAAAATATGTTATATACCATAAATATACACAGTTTTTATTTGTTAATTATACCTTAATAAAGCTAGCAAAAAATAAAAACAGAGCGTGAACTGACTTCCATATAATTTCTCTTCTTCTCTATGCCATAGTCAACCTAAGTTGGTTCTATTTTCCACTTCTTATGTAAAATAAAGCTAACCAGAGGTCATTAATTTCTTTTTCTTGGAAGCTCCCCACATAGTATTCAGATATTTTTTAAAAAACTTTTAACCTGAAAATGTTTGTTAGAAATTAAAATTTTTAGGCTACTTAGAAAAAATGAGAAATTATTTTCTGTAACATTTGTCAGAGTAAGATTTTGCTCTAACATGTTAAAGGAATTAAAGTTTTCGGAGTTATTTTGCTAGCATTTTTTCAGATGTAGACATGCTATTCCCACATATATCCCTTGTATATTTCACAAAATGTATCATAACCTCTCAGATGCAACTAAGTGGACTAGAGAGGCTGCTGGCCTTGAGTTAGAAGGTGTAGGTAAGCAGTGGAAAAAGTTGCAGGATGCCCTGCCTCTCTGCTGTTATTAGGCATAGTCTCTCAAATTGGAAAGAAAAGAAAAAACTATTATGAAATGGTATTGCATGGGGGGTTGAATTTTCAGAATTATCTCTATAGTGAGGCAACATTTTAGAAACCAATAAAATTTTATTTCTGAAAGATCTTCATGTAGCATAGATCTGCATGGCATCTTAATTAAATGATAAATATAAAATTGTCTTTATAATTTTGTAGTAATTTCCATAGAAAGATATAAAGAAAAAGATAACAATTACCTGCACACCTATCACACGGTTAAGAAATAAAGCATTGCCAACATGTTATTTCCCCTTAGTTACAGCTGTTCGATCGCCTTTTCCTCTCTTCCTCACCCAAGGTATCCACCATGCGGAATTTGGTATTTACCATTTCTATGAATGTCTTTATATTTTTACACACATATTTGTATTCTTGAGAGTTTTCATGTTTTAAAACTATATAAATTATATAAAACTTTTGAATAAATCACACTTCATAGAACATTTAAAAATATCTCAAATGCAAAAGACAAGCCTTTTGCATATACTGCTGCACTTTTCAGACTTACGTAATGCAATATTTTGGTTGAAAGCCCTGTATGGCTTTTCCAAACCTTTTATGTTATCAAAAAATTGAAACACTACAGAGAAAAGTAAAAGACAGAATGGATAGTGATAACAATATTTATGTTTGGCCTTTTTAAATAAAAGCAAAGCCTACATATTTTACATATTATCAGCTTGGTTGCATACGTAAGCCAAAGACAATATCCAAGCATATGTGTGACTTCTATGTAACTGCATATTCTAATAGTTTCCACTTCAGAGATATTTACTTCTGAATAAAATCATTATTTTTCATTTTGAGTACTTTTATGAGTATCAATTAGGGAAGAATTCTCCTGTATGCATCAAGAAGATTCAGAAATAAAAAAGGTATAATAGTTTTTTTCCAATTATAAATAAAAACGAAAGTGCAGTAGATTGTCTCCAATGGTGCTCACAATAGCCTCCATCCTACACACTTTCTACAATCTCTCATCAAGTGGTAAAGTTATTCCCATCATCACCAACCGTACCTAAGGTGGGCTGGTTTTTGTTTTGATCAATAAAATGCAGTTTTAGAAATGCCCCTAGATGGCTTGCAAAGCTAAGCTTTAAGAGGCATTGTAACTTCTATTTTTGCAGTCTTGGAAGTGCTGAGAGGAGAGAAACGAAGTACCCAGCAAATAACCCAGCTGAACCCAAGCCCAGCCAATCAGCTAGCTGAATGAAGTCACAAGTGAGCTCAGATACAAACACAATACAAACACATACCTGCTTCCAGGAAATAGAAGAATTGCCCAAACAATCCTCAGAATCATGAGAAATAATTAATCATTATTACTTTAAGTCATACATTTTGAAGGGTTATAGTGCAGCAATAACTGAAAGAGTGATATAGAAATGGGTTTGTGTTGTTGTAAGTTTAGCATATTTGCACTGTGAGATCAAGTTACAGGAAAATTTCCACAAAGAAAAAAAATCGTACCTGTTCTGCATCATAGGAAAACTCAATATTTAAAGGTTCTTGAGGTTGCCATTCCTGCACAACTTACGATCCTCTGAGGTATGTCAAATGTGAGTGTAGGACTTTACACTAGATACAATTTTCAACTAACCAGTCCAAATGATACTGCTTGACACTTACTGCTAAGTGTGTGGGAAACCCTGAACTACTCAAATACCAATATTACTTGTAATTGCCACGAGGAATTTATAATCCAAGACCATAAACTCATACCAACCTCCAGGAGAACAGAGGCATGTGAATATTAGGTGCCAGCTGACTCAATTTAAATTCTTAGTTGGAAAAGAATTCAAACCTAGGAGGGGTAATATAAGAAGATGGTTTTGCAGTGTTTATTAATATGAGAAAGTGATATTTAGAAGGAAGAAATATGATGATACTTTCTGTGGGGAACAACTGGAAACGACAAAGCGATAATTGTCCTTTATAAAAAATGGGTAGGAGAAAGAGTTGCTTATATGCAGCCATAAAAAAGGACAAGTTCATGTCCTTTGCAGGGACATGGAGTAATCTGGAAACTGTCATTCTCAGCAAACTGACACAAAAACAGAAAACCAAACACCACATGTTCTCACTCATAAGTGGGTGTTGAACAATGAGAACACATGGACACAGGGAGGGAAACATTACACACTGGGGTCAATTGGGAGGTGAGGGGCTAGGGGAAGGATAGCACGGGGTGGGGAGGTTGGGGAGGGATAACATTAGGAGAAATAACCTAATGTAGGTGATGGCAGTGGGGAGGAAGGCAGAAAACCACCATGGCATGTGTATACCTCTGTAACAATCCTGCAAGATCTGCACATGTACCCCAGGACTTAAAGTATAATAATAATAATAATAAAAGAATATTTTTAAAAATAGTAGTGTATGGTTATTAGGACTCTTTCATTTGCAAACAACTGAAACTAAATTAAATAGGCTTAACAAACAAAAAACTCAAACAAAGATTTATTGGATCAAGCAAACTTCTGCAGTGGCTCCATCCATGAGGACAAATCAGATTATCAGGACTGAGTCTGGCTCTCTTCCTTTCCTGGCATGTGAACTCATTCTGGTGTCTAGAAAGCTTGGTGGTGTGTTAGGCATCTATTCGGTACTACGAGGAGTCCCAGACTAAGAGCTCCACCCGAGGTCCAGAAACAACTTTATTGACTCTGTGTGTGTGTGTGTGTGTGTGTGTCTGTGTGTGTGTGTGTGTGTGTGTGTGCGCACATGCAAGCACGTGGGGGTGCAATGTGGAAGTGGGGAGGTGCTTAGATTGGCTGGTTTTCATGACACATGTCAATCTCTAAAACCGAGGAAACAGCCCCACCCAAACCACATGTCCAGAGAGTCTGAGAGGGATGTTTTTCCAAAGAAAGTCAGGATAGTGGTTCAAGAAAGGTTAAAAGGTGGCTGAATAGAAAAAAAAAAGGAATTAAAAATCACGTCCATGATAATTAATGTACTTCTAATATAATAATGTTTATATTTTAAACATCTCTAGGCTAAGACATAAAAGTAAAGGAAAATTTTCCTTTCTATCTTGACTTAGCAATTTGTTGGTTGAACCAGTATGTAGGTGTTACAAAAGTGAAGATTTTTAGTAGTCTCTTAACCTACAGTTTTCCTATTTCTTTCTATATAGGTAATAGATCTTTTGAGAAAACTGCTCTTAATAGATTAAAAGATTTAATCTTAAAAATGTTCTTATTTGAAATCCCACAACATTCTTAATGAAAAAAATATTATCTGCATAATTACATTAAATGGCTTCTGGAATACATTACCACTAATGATGCTAATAGAGTTAGTCCAGATGCAAACTATGAAAACATCCATTATCTTCCGTCCTTGAAGGAACTTCAAAAATTGCTTTTTTTTCTTGTAAGAAGCCCACAAATGCTATACATAATTTCTTGCATTTTGTTTTGTAAACTGTTCTACAGAGCCTCAATGTCTCACAAAAGTTTGAGATTATTTTCAAAATATATTCCATAATTTTGTACTTTTTTTCTGTAGCCCAGTTTCATATATAATTGATTTAATGAATGTAACAGCAAGACACTTAATGTGATTTTCATTTTGCTTCCTAGCTTGTATTCAGCTTACATATATTAGGTAGTGCTGGATGCATCAAAAACATTTTTTTAAAAAAACTAAATTATCATTATTGGTAATAAATGAAAGTTGAAAGTAGATTTCATTGTGTATCAGTGTTATGTTAGCTTATACATTTTTTTAAAATACAGTGATAGAGTATTTAACTTAAATATTCTTAAGTCAAAGTCCTACAAAAATGGTGTTTATTAAAAGGATTAAGTAGATGTTTATAAGTTAGGCAAGAGCATGGTAATAGAAAAGTCTACACACTTAACATCCAATGAACAACTAGATCTCTCAGATGAAGTGTATATAATGCAAACTTTTGTTTGCTCTAAGTAATTGTCAGTCATGAACTTTAGTACTTATAAAATGTTTTGAATCCAGTTAACAAAATATCTCTATTTTCCTGTATATAATTTGTAGGTTACTAGCATTTTTGGCTTTGTTGGGAAGAATATTAGGTATTCAGAAATAATAGAATGTGTATATACAGAGAAAGATATTTATTATAGGAATTGGCTCCTGTGATTATGAAGGCTGCCAAGTACAAAATCTTCAGGGAAGGCTGGTGGGCTGGAGACCCAGGAAAGCTGATGCTCAGAAGTTCTAGTCTGAAGGCCAGCAGACTGGAGAGCCAGTATTTCAGTTTGAGTGTGAAGGCAGTCTGTGATAGAACCAGGAAGAGTCAAGGTTGCGGTGAAGTCCAAAGGCAGACTGATGGAGAAATTCTGGCTTGCATTAGGAGTCCAGTCTTTTTGTTCTCTGTAGGCCTTCAAATGACTGAATGAGGCCCACCCACGTTATGGAGGGCAATCTGCTTTACTCAAAGTCCACCAATTTAAATGTTACTCTCCTCCAAAATACCCTCACAGAAACACCCAGCATAATATTTGACTAAATATCTGGGCATCCTATATAGGTCCAGCCAAGTTGACAGATGAAATTAACCATCAAAAGTCCACACCTTGCCATGTTGAAACCCATATGCATCCCCCTAAACCATACTTAATCATCATATAAAGACAATGATAAAGTCATATGTATTATGTGTATCTTGTGTTGCTATAAAGAAATACCAGAGACTGGGTAATTTATAAAGAAAAGAAGTTTAATTGGCTCACAGTTCTGCAGGCTGTCTAAGCATGGCACTAATATCACTCAGCTTCTGGGGAGGCCTCAGGGAGCTTTTACTCATGACAGAAGGCAAAGCAGGAGTAGGCATTTCACATGGCAAAAGCAGGAGAGAGAGAGACTTGGGGTGGGAGAGATGCCACATACTTTTAAACAACCAGATCTCATGAGAACTCACTCACTATCTCGACGACAGCACCAAGCCATGAGGGGTGTGCCTCCATGACCGAAACACTTCCCACCAAGCCCCATCTCCAGCACTGAGGATTACAATTCAACATGAGATTTAGGTGGAAACAGACATCCAAACTCTATCATCGTACTTCCACCTAAAATGATACAACTATTCTATGTACAACCAAAAATACAGCCTTTCCTCAGAAGAGGATGCAAAGTCCTTGGATGATGTTTTCTCTTCTCTTCCATATCCCATAACTTAAATGCTATAATGTAAAGTTAACACTACTTAAATACTATGATACAAAGTTAATGCATCTTATATTACATGACAAGGAGATAACAGGGGAAAGAAACACACAGATGTTTGCTACACATACACACACTCAAAACAACATAAGGAGGAAATACGCACGACAGTTACAGTCCTCATTTCTGTAACTGATCATGTGGTCATAGCTAGTATTCATAACTGCCTTATTCCACTACCCATTCTATATTCCCATTTCCTTCAGCAAGCATCTCAGCTGCTTATAGTTCTTTACCTGCTTGGGTGGCCCAAATCTTTATTCCTGAAGAGTCTGGGATATTAGTAGTACTGATAGATGATTGGGTTGTTTTGTATTTCCATTGACCGTAGTCACAGAGCACGGTAATACTAAAAGCCAACCCTAAGGGATCCTCTGTATTCCAGACATATGCTTCTTACCTCCATTAGTAGTCAAATTGCCCCTTGGTAATCAGGACCAATCACCCCAGCCAACATTATAACTACCTTTTTTTGTCTGTTGACTCAAAGGCATGAAGGCCCTCAAGGGGCCAGGTGGCAGTTTTGATTTCCAGTTCAATGGAATCATTGTTGTTCCTCCTGGAGAAAGCCTTCCTCCTTTTAAAAATAAGACCTCCAGGCCAGCAGAGTATAAGGTCATAGGAATGGAAAGCAAAAATTTTGCTAATGGATCACTAGGGGTAAAAGTGAGCAGTGCTACTTCCATTTCCATCCCTTGATTCCTGGACCTGTGTATCCCAGCTATGGGAGAAACAGGACCATATGTTGATGCTGATTCATAGCATATACAGACTCCCAGAGAACCTTGCCCCAGTCCTGCAAAGCATTGCCACCTAGCTGGCACTGCAACTGACCTTCAAAAGACCATTCCACCACTCTGTCAAGCCAGCTACTTCAGGATGGTATGGAACATGTTAAGACCACTGTATTTCATGAGCCTTGTTTGATTAGAAGTAATGTTTTATGGAATACTATGATGGCAGATAAGGCATTTCAGAAGTCCACAGATGGTAGTTTTGGCAGAAGCATTGTGTGCAGGGAAGGCAAATCCATATCCAGAGTAAGTATTTATTCTAGAAAAAACAAAATGCTACCCCATCTATGATGGAAGTGGTCCAATGTAATGAACCTGCCACTAGGTATGATTACATAAAAGCTGGAATCTTACATGATAATTTAGGGTATGTCTACTGGTAATAAAATGACACCCAATCATATTTTGAGGGAATTGACTTTTCTGTGTGCTAAGCATAGGAGATTCCATAGCTGGGCCTCATTTGACTCTAAAACTGTACATAATTTGGAGAAACTTCTGCACCCACTACTCAACTGTTTGGCATTGAGCTTAAGTTCTTAAGACAGGTGTTACTTGAGCATTAGTCCAAGCAGAGCCATAGGTCATTTGACAGTGTATAGAAACATGGGGCATTTCCAGGTACTAGAGCAGGTGTGAATGTCCTTAAAAGTGGACAGTTTTAATGTAATTCAATCTTAGTTTACTAAAAATATTTTATACAACAGCTACTTTTTTCCTCCTTCAATTTTCAAAGTGCTTTGAATCTTTTGTCTAAATAACATCGGTTTTATTACAGACAGGAATATCTTGATGGCATAGTAACCTCTACCAGTACACGTGTTGGTGTCAGAGTGCATGTATCAGAGGATGCTGAGAAACAAATTATTTTTTTGTTTTGTTTTTGTTTGATTTGAGACAGGGTTTCACCCTGTCACCCAGGCTGGAGTGCAGTGGTGTGGTCTCACTGCAACCTTCGCCTCCCAGCTCAAGCCATCCTCCCACCTTAGCCTCCTGAATAGCTGGGATCACAGGTGTGTGCCACCACACCCAGCTAATTTTTGTAGTTTTTGTAGAGACAGGGTTTCACCATGTTGCCCGGTCTGGTCTCAAACTCCTGGGCTCAAGCAATCTGCCCCCCAGTCTCCCAAAGTGCTGGGATTACAGTCATGAGCCACTGCACCTGGCCAAATTATTCTTTTAGTCAGTTTTTCCATCAAGAAGATTTCTAGTTTTCAGAGGAAATCCTGAATGTTATTAGCCATTCATATACTTTCCCCATATAAGTATCCCATGAAAGTCAACTGCTCAGTTTTATGGGAATGTAAATCTCGTGCCTTTCACCAACGTTGAATTCATAGTTGGAGTTTCATATTTCAATTAAGTAATTAAAACCTGTTGAAATTAAATATCAACTTTCAATTGCCATAATTCAAAATAAATTATCTCATATATCTGAAAAATAGACAAGAAAAAGATGGAAAGAATAGAGTTTGCAAAAGGGATGATAAATCTGAAAGCAATAAATTAAAACGACTTTCAAAATAGATGGGAAATTAAGAAAAAATAAAATTACCTTTAAAAACATTGCCTACTTTATAAAACTTGGATTTTAATAGTCTTGCCTTATACTGGAGACAGGCCAAGCTGTGGATAATCACCAGTATTTGTGAAACAAGTATTTATTGAGTACCTACTATGTGCCAGATACTATTCCAAGTCCTGGCAATATAGCAGTGCCAAAACAAAGTCCTTGTGCTTGAAGAGCTTAAAATTATAGAGAAGTGCATACAAATGAATACATGTCAAATAGTCGTGTGCTATAAATAAAAATATAACAATTTATAAGGGCTAGTGATTGATGAGGAGTGGGGAATATGCTGTTTTATTTTGGATAGTCAATAGAGGCCTCTGTGCATGGGCAATATTTGAGCAAAGAACTGAAGAAAGTGAGACCTGGAGTGGTGAGGATATATGGAGAAGAGCACTTTAAGCAGAGCATTTCAGTAAGGAGCATGGGGCAGAGAGCTGGGGTTGGGATGTGGGTAGGGGAAGGAGCTGAGGAGATAAGGTTTTACAGGTAGCAAAGATAAGGACTTTGGTTTTTATTCTGAAGGGTTTTAGGCACAGAAATGACATAATCTGACTATGTTTTAAAAGGAACATTATAACTATAGAGATTAGATTGTAGGAAACAAGGAAGAAGCAAAGAGATTGGATGTAATAATTCAACAGTAGTTCTCATTTCATCATATTTCATTCTGAAATTGATCTACCCTATATGTATCTGGGGAATGCTAATACTAATTTCTTTTCATGTCAAAGAAATACTAAGATATTTTGGTTTCTACATTTCTAAAATTTATATAAAAACATAATGCCATCACTTATAGTGATAATTTATAGCATCAGACTAGTGTATAGTTCAATACACTAAATGTAGCGACAAACATTAATTCATGAAGATAAAATACAAACACCAAATAAAGAATGAGACACATGGTATTAACAACTAACTTTAAATTAATATACTAAGTATGTAGTGTCCCAGCATATGAAAGGTTTTTTTCTCCATTATTACCAACATAATTTAGAGTTTGTACTACTTAGATTACTTTGAAAAACTTAGGTAATTGTTAAAAATGTAGTTTTCTGGGTTATTTGTAGTATTAGACTCTCTAGGGGTTTGTGGATTGGAAACATACATTTGAAACAAGCTTCCAGATGATTCTTACACATACATGTTTAAATTAGTGACTCTCACGGTAAAGAAAGAGTATTTCAGTGACTTGACTATTTAAAGCTAGGTTGCCTTCAGATGAGGTTTCTGTGTGGACATCCTTTTTGTTGATGTTGAAGGCTGGTTCAACATATGCAAATCAATCAACGTAATCCATCACATAATCAGAACCAATGACAAAAACCACATGATTATCTCAATAGATGCAGAGAATACCTTTGACAAAATTCAATACCTCTTTATGCTAAAAACTCTCAATAAACTACATATTAATGAAATGTATCTCAAAATAATAAGAGTTATTTATGACAAACCCATAGCCAATATCATATAGAATTGGCAAAACCTGGAAACATTCCCTTTGAAAACCAGCACTAGACAAGGATGCCCTCTCTCATCACTCCTATTCATCATAGTATTGGAAGTTCTGGAGAGGGTAATCAGGCAAGTGAAAGAAATAAAGTGTATTTAAATAGAAAGGGAAGAAGTCAAATTGTCTCTGTTTGCAGATGACATGATTGTATATTTAGAAAACCCCATTGTCTCAACCCCAAATCTCCTTTAAGCTCATAAGCAATTTCAGCAAAGTCTCAGGATACAAAATCAATGTGCAAAAATCACAAGTATTCCTATAGAACAATAACAGACAAACAGAGAGCCAAATCATGAGTGAACTCCCATTCTCAATTGCTACAAGGAGAAGAAAATACCTAGGAATGAAACTTACAAGGGATGTGAAGGACCTCTTCAAGAAGAACTACAAACCACTGCTCAAGGAAATAAGAGAGGATACAAACAAATGGGAAAATGTTCCATGCTCATGGATAGGAAGAATCAATACTGTGAAAAGGGCCATACTTCCCAAAGTAATTTATAGATTTAATGCTATCCCCACCAAGCTACCACTGACTTTCTTCACAGAATTGGGGAAAAAACTACTTTAAATTTCATTTGGAACCAAAAAATAGCCTGTAGAGCTAAGACAATTTTAAGGAAAAAGAACAAAGCAGGAGCCATCACACTACCTGACTTCAAACTATACTTTAAAGCTACAGTAAACAAAACAATATAGTACTGTTACCAAAACAGATATATAGACCAATGGAACAGAATAGAGGCTTCAGAAATAATACCACATATCTATAACCATCTGCTCTTTGACAAACCTGATAAAAACAAGTAATGGGGAAAGGATTCCCTATTTAGTAAATAGTGTTGGGAAAACTGGCTAGCCATATGCAGAAAACTGAAACAGGACCCCTTCCTTACAACTTATGTGAAAATTAACTCAAGGTGGATTAAAGACTTAAACATAAGACCTAAAATCATAAAAACCCTAGAAGAAAAGGTAGGCAGTACCATTCAGGACATAGGCATGGGCAAAGACTTCATGACTAAAACACTGAAAGCAATGGCAACAAAACCAGAGTTGACAACTGGGATCTAATTAAACTAAAGAGCTTCTGCACAGCAAAAGAAATGATCATCAGAGTGAACAGGCAATCTACAGAATGGGAGAAAATTTTTGCAATCTATCTATCTGACAAAAGGACTAATATCCAGAATCTACAAAAAAATTCAACAATTTTACAAGGAAAAAAAAAAACAACCTCATCAAAAAGTGGGTGACAGATATGAACAAACACTTCTCAAGAAAACACATTTATGCAGCCAACAAGTATATGAAAAAAAGCTCATTATTGGTCATTAGAGAAATGCAAATCATAACCACAATGAGATACCATCTCACTCCAGTTAAAATGGTGATTATTTAAAAGTGAGGAAACAACAGAAGCTGGAGAGGATTTGGAGAAATAGAAAAGCTTTTACACTGTTGGTGGGAGTGTAAATTAGTTCAACCATGTGGAAGACAGTGTGGCAATTCCTCAAGGATCTAGAATCAGAAATACCGTTTGACATAGCAATTCAATTACTGGGTATATACCCAAAGGGTCATAAATCATTCTAGTATAAGGACACATGCACACATATGTTTATTGCAGCACTGTTCACGATAGAAAAAACTTGGAATCAACCCAAATGTCCATCAATGATAGACTGGATAAAGAAAATGTGGCACATTTATACCATGGAATACTATGCAGCCATGAAACAAGAATGAGTTCATGTCCTTTGCAGGGACATGGATGAAGCTGGAAACCATCATTCTTAGCAAACTAACACAGGAACAGAAAACCAAACACTGCATGTTCTCACTCATAAGCATGTATTGAAGAATGAGAACACATGGAAACAGGGAGGGAAATATCAAACACCCAGGGCCTGTCAGGGGTGGGGTGGGGTGTGAAGGTAGTGGGGAGAGAGCATTAGGAGAAATACCTAATGTAGATTATGTGTTGATGGGTGCAGCAAACTGCCATGGCATGTGTATACCTATGTAACAAATCTGCACGTTCTGCACTTGTATCCCAGAACTTAAAGTATAATTTTAAAAAAAGGAACTCACTCACACATAAAGATTCTGTATAGAGTGCTGGCTTTCTGAAAGCATTAAACCAAGCTAACTGACTATACTCAACTTCCACCACAGTTAAAGGAACACCAACACTCCCAGAAGGGAAAGAATTAGTACAAGAACACTGGCAATCCAAAATCCCAGAGTGTCCACTTAGTTGCAAACAAGTCCACTAGCTTCCTATCCATGATTCTTAACCAGTCTGAAATGGCTGAAATGACCGATATAGAATTCAGAATCTAGACAGCAAGGAAGCTTATAAAGATTCAGGAGAGTTGAAACACAATTCAAAAAATCCACTAAAATTATTGAAGAGCTGAAAAAAAAAAATAGCCATTTTAAGAAAGAGTCAAACTGAAATTCTATCTAGAGCTAAAAAACTCCCTGCAAAAGTTTTATAATACAATCAAAAATATTAACAGAATAATAGACCAAACTGAGGAAAGAAACCCAGAACTCAACAACTGATTCTTCCAATTAACTCAGACACAAATGAGGATATAAGAATTAAGAAAAATGAATAAAATTTTAAGACATACAGGATTATGTAAAGAGACTAAATCTATGACTCAGTGTATTCCTGAGAGAGGAGAATAAGTAACATGGAAAATATATTTGAGGCTATAGTTCACAAAATTGTCCCTAATCTCATTAGAGAGGTAGACACATAAATCCAAGAAATACAGAAAATTTCTTTATTTATACAGGTTGCTATTATAAAAGGTGACCATCCTTAAGGCACATCCTCAAGGCACAGATTCATCAAAGTCAATGCAAAAGAAAAAAAAAAAAAAAAAAACCTTAAAGGCAACTAGAAAAGAGTCAAGTCATATACAGAGAGAACCCCATCAGGCTAACAACCTTCTGCTAAGGTTGACAGCATGCTTGGTTATAAAACAAATCTCAGTAAAGTAAAAAAAAAAAAATGAAATCAAACAAAGCACACTCTTAAACCACAGTGCAATCAAAATAGAAATCAATAACAAGAAGATCTCTCAAAGCCACACAAATACATAGAAATTAAAATACTTCCTCCTGAATAACACCTGAGTGAATTTCATAATTAAGGCAGATCATAAAGTTATTTGAAATCAATGAAAATGGGAACACAACTTACCAAAATCTCTGGGATGCAGCCAAAGCAGTGTTAAGAGGAAAGCTTACAGCCCCAAATGCCTTCATCAAGAAGTTAAAAAGATGTCAAATTAATAATCTAAACTTGCACTTACACTACAAAAAAACCCTCAAATCTAGCAAAAGAAATAACTAAAATCAGGAAAAAAATCTTAATGAAATTGAAATATAAACACCCATTAAAAAGATCAATAAAACAAGAGTTGGTTCTTTGAAAAAATAAACAAGATAGATAGATAGATAGATGATACATACATAGCTACATGAGATATGATAGATGATAGATAGATAGATTACCAAAGAAAAAAGAGAGAAGACCCAAATAAGTACAATCAATAATGACAAAGATGATATTACAACTAATCCCATTGAAAAGATCCTCAGAGAATACTATGAACAACTCTATGCACACAAATGATAAAATCTAGAGAAAATAGATAAATTCCTGAAAACACATTATCTCCCAAGATTGAATCAGGAAGAGGTTAAAACCCTGAATAGACCAATATCAAGCTCTGAAATTGAAACACTAAAAAAACCCTACCAACTGAAAAAACACCCTAGACCAGATTGATTCACAGCCAAATTTTACCAGACATACAAAGAAAAGCCACTATCACTCCTAATGAAATTATTCCAAAAAAATAAAATAATAAAATGAAGAGCGATTCCTCACTGTCTTTATGAAGCCAGCATCAGCCTAATACGAAAATCTGGCAGAGATACAACAAACAAAGAAAACTTTAGACCAATATACCTGATGAATGTAGATGCAAAACTCCTCAACAAAATACTAGGAAACTAAATCCAGCAGCACATCAAAAAGTTAATTCATCATTATGAAGTAGGCTTTATTCCTGGGATGCAAGTTTGGTTCAACACATGCAAGTCAGTGAATGTGATTCACCACATAAACAGAATTAAAACCAAAAACCATTCATTATCTTAATAGATGCAGAAAAAACTTTTGATAAAGTCTAACAACCTTTCATGGTAAAAACCTTCAACAGACTAGACATCAAAGGAACATACCTCAAAATGCTAAGAGTCATCTATGACAAATCCACAGCCAACATCACACTGAATAGGCAAAAGCTGGAACCATTCCACTTGAGAACTAAAACAAGGAAATGATGCCCACTCTCATTACTCCTATTCAACATAGTACTGGAAGTCCTAGCCAAAGAAATGAGGCAAGAGAAAGAAATAAAAGGCATCCAAATAGGAAAAGAAGAAGCCAAGCTATCTCTTTTCACTAATGATTTGATTCTACACTTAGGAAAACCTAAAAACTCCACCAAAAGGCTACTAGAAATAAATAAATAATTTTAGCAAAGTTTCAGAATTAAAAAAAAAAATCAATATTCAAAAATTACTGTCATTCCAATAATGTCCAGGCTGAGGGTCAAATCAAGAACACAATCCCATTTACAGTAGCCACAAAGAAACGAAATATCTAGGAATACAGCAAACCAAAGAGGCAAAAGATCTCCACAAGGAGAACTACAAAACACTGTTGAATGAAATCAGAAATGATACAAATAAATAAGCAAGCATCCCATTCGAGTGGATTGGAAAAATCAGTATAATTTAAACAGCTATACTGTCCAAATACCATTGATTTACAAATTCAATGCTATTCCTATCAAATTACCAATATCATTCTTTACAGAATTAGAAAACACCATTCTAAAATTCACGTGGATCAAAAAATAGCCAAAGCAATGATAAGCAAAAAGAATAAAGCTGGAGACATCATAGTACTCAACTTCAAACTATACTGCAAGACTACACTAATCAAAACAGCATGGTACTGGTACAAAAACAGACACATAAACCAATGGTACAGAAAAGAGAACCCAGAAACAAAACCACTGATCTTAACAACCTACTGATCTTAACAAGCCCAACAAAAACAAGAAATGGGAAAAAAGACTCACTAATCAATAAGTGGTGCTGTGATGACTGGCTAGCAATTTGGAGAAGAATGAAGCTAGACCCTTACCTTTCACCATGTACAAAAATAAACATAAGGTAGATTAAATGTTTACATGTAAGACCTCAAATTATAAAAATCCTAGAAGAAAAATCTATGAAATACCCTCCCTGATGTTGGCCTTGGCAAAGAGTTTTTGGCTACATCCTAAAAGCAATTGCAACAACAACAACAATAAAATGACAACTGAGACCTAAATAAATTAAAAAGCTTCTGAACAGTGAAAGAAACCATCCACAGAGGAAACAGACAACCTACAAATTGTGAGAAAACATTCAGAAACTCTGCATCTGACAAAGCTCTATCCAGAATCTGTAAGGAACATAATTTAACAAGAAAAAAACAACCCTATTAAAAAATGGGCAAAGAACATGAACAGACACTTCTCAAAAAAAGATATACAAGTAGCCAACAAACATGAAAAATGTTCATCATCACTAATCAGAGAAATGCAAATCAAAACCACTATGAGATACTTTCTCACACCAGCCAGAATGGCTGTTATTTAAAAACATTAAAATATAACAGATGCTGATAAGGCTGATGAGAAAAGAGAATGCTTATACACTGTTGGTGGAAATGCAAATTAGTTCAGCCACTGTGGAAAGCAGTTTGGAGATTTCTTAAAGAACTTAAAATAGAGCTGCCATTCAACTGATCAATCTTATTACTGGGAATATACCCAAAATAATTTAGATCATTATACCAAAAAGACACATGCATTCATATGCTTGTTGCCATGCTATTCACTATAGCAAAAGCATGGAATAAATCTAGGTGCCCATCAATGGTGGATTGTATTAAGAAAATTTGGAACATATATACCATGAAATACTACACAGCAATAAAAAAGAATGAAATCATGTCCACTGCAGGAACATGGATGGAGCTAGAGGCCATAATCCTAAGGGAATTAACACAGGAAGAGAAAACCAAATACATGTTCTCACCTATAAGTGGGAGCTAAACATTGATTGCCATGGATGTAAACACGAGAGCAATAGACATTACAGATTACTAGAGTAAAGATGGAAGGAGGGCAGGTGTGGATTGAAAAACTACATATTGGATGTTATGTTCACTACCTGGGTATAATATACACATGTAACAATCCTTCACAGTTACTCTTTGTATCAAAAATAAAAACTGAAATTTAAAAAATCTATTTATTATACATATGAATACACACACATATTAAAAAAGAATAGAAAGAAATGGATTTAATTTGATAAAGAGCATCTAAAAAGAAAAATTTGAAATTGTCATTATTTGTAGGTAACATGATCATGTACCTAGAAATTTATGATAATAGTTAAGTAAATTTGCAGGGTAATCAATATTTATGTAAATCTATTGTTTCCCTGTATTTTATCCTGTTGCTTTTCTTTTCTTTTCAATCCTGTTTTACTTGCATTCACTTCCAGTTCTCAACCGTTAATTTGTTATCCAGCCTCCTCGTGCACTATATTGAAAATAGAGCCCCCAGTTAATCATATCTCAGAAACCGTAGCAATACAGGTAGGTGGCCAACCTCTCACTGTGTGCTCACCAGGCTTTTCCTCTTGTGTGCACATTGAAGAGACAGAAATCTCAATCTCTCTCTCTCTCTCTCTCTCTCTCTCTCTCTCTCTCTCTGTCTCTCTCTTTCCTATAAGGCCACAATGCTATTGAATTAGGACCCCACCCTAATGAACCCATTATCTTTGATTACCTCCTAAAAGCCCTAGCTCCAAAAACCTCGCATAGCAGATTATAGCTTCAACATGTGAATCTGGGGGAGACACAATCAAGTCCATAAAAGAAGAAAATTCATTATTCTTGTCAAATATTTAAAATATTTGAAAACATTCATAGAATTTGAAAGCATAACTATATTTTGTCTTCTACTTTCTTGCTTATGCAGTAAAACAAAAAGATTCTTCCTAGAAGAAAATTCTGGAAAGTTCCATGATCTCTTTGTACCATTACAAATTCTTGATTAAGTAATTAGAAAGTCCAGTATAAGATAATAAAGTTGTAAGTTTGCTTTAATATCAAGTCTTCTATCTTCCAGATTGTTAGAATTGCTATGGTTCAAAGCCTGGAATACAAACGAAGTGATAGTTTCTCCATTGTTACACCTTATCTTCCACATCAGTCTAAAGGTGGCTTTATCCTCTATCAGGACTTACATGTTGGGAAGGTGAGTGGAGGTGTCATTAAGTTTGCCTTGAGCTTTCTGGGCCCCACTTTGCTCCATTTCCCTTGACAAAGACAGGTGCACATGGCCTTTGTTGGCCTTCATTGCTGAGTTCTGCCAAGCATCAGCCTATGTATTCTTTCTCTGTTACTTCAGTAACACATTATCATATCACACATAGTTCTGTGGATTAGATACTTGAAATCAGTTACCTACTTCCAATGGCTCTGGTGAAATGGGGAGAGCCTGTTTCCTACCTTTTCCAGACTCTAGAGACTGTCACATTACTTGGTTCCTGCCACATCACTCTGACCACTGCTTCCATCGCCACATCTCCTTCTCTGATTCTGACACACCTCTCCCCCTTTCAAAAAGACCCTAGCAATTACTTTAGGCCCACCCAGATTATCCAGGATAATCCCCTCATCTCAATGTCCTTAACTGAATCACATTTGCAAAGTCCTGTTTGCCACATGAGGTAACATATTCACTGATTCTTTGGGGGACCAGCATTCTGCCTGCCACATCCTTTCTCTCTCTACATTTCTTGGGGGTAGGTAAATTATTACTTAAGTTATATATTATTTATTATGCTTCAATTTCAAAAAAAAGAGAAACATAGTAGCCTTTCTAGGTCTCCTCATGGAAATCCCTCCCACTAGGCTCAAGGTACAGAAGGCAGCACTCCCTTCTCCTTCTCCAAACATGGCAATAGCTTCTGCAAAGATCTGTCTTCCCCAGTCCCCTTCACAAAAGTCTTCTGACCTCTTCTTTTATCCTTAGTTTCTCAGATGGATCTAGTATTTTGGAACAGTTCTCATTATATTTTTTAAAATAAAATTTGCATGTGATGCTTTCACACCATTTGGTGCCCTGATAGTCACTGAATTGATACCTCGGTTGACACTGAAGCAGGGAGAGTTGCATTCCAATATTCTGCCCATGACTATTTCCCTAAAGCAGAAATATGAAATTATAAATGGTTCTTCATGAATTGCTAAATCCTTAAAGCATGTCTTTTATGTCATGAGAGAATGTATCTCATGAGTCAAAGGGAATTTCAATATTCAAAGGTGACTATTCAATGAGTAACATTCTATAGGACACAAAACTATTTTTAGAAGAATATTTTTGCTTCTGAATAGCTTTTCAGTCACAGTTACACTGTTCCTTCTTGAATTAAGAACTATCACTCAACCAATCTCCTGTTCATATGAAAGAGAATAATTTTAGCTGGAAAGCAAACCTCACCTGCAAAATATTAAATGCAGATATGTGAGACTGACATACTCTATTTTGCTGAAAGAAATGTTTTTCTTCATTCTTAAATGTCTCTAGTAGTATAATGGATGGTTAAAATCACTTTAGAAATCTATAAAATTATGATGAAATAAATTGTATTCATATTTTTATTCCAATGGCAAGAATAAATTAGAGAGTTTATCTAAAATATAAAATTACAGCATTTCATGATCAGATCTGGAGTATTTCTTCCATCAAACATTGAAATTAAACATCTCTGAGAACAAGCAAAGAATGAAATGGAGGCTCTCTTGGTGTATTAATTTAAATTCTTTTTGGATGCGAGTAACAGAAATCAACTCTAGTTTCCACAACAACAACAACAACAAAATGCAGAGTGTGAGAAAGGAATTCAATGAGAGGAATGTTAAACCTAAGTACTGAAAGACCTTGGGACATTTTTATCTCTTTATCCTCTGTTTTCCTTTATCATCTTCTCTGACTGCAGTGTTACATAGGAGAATTAGTCACTGACAAACCTTTCCAAATCTCACATACAATGACACACATAGGCTCAAAATAAAGGGAAGGAGAAAATCTATGAAGCAAATGGAAAGCATAAAAAAGCAGTGGTTCGATTTTAGTTTCTGACAAAACAGACTGTAAACCAACAAAGATTTAAAAAGATGGATTACATAATGTTAAATGGTTTAATTCACAAAGAAGAGTTTCTAAATTACAAATTCAGCCAATAGGAAAAAAAACAAAAAACAAAACACAAAACTTTTTCTTAGTTCAAGTTCCCAGGAAAGAGACTACCTACCCTGGCTTGGCTCAGGTACCCATTCCTGGATAACTGATCATTGCCAAGTGATCGCATTGCATGATGGTTACTCTTGCTGTGTCCATGCTGTATCCTGCTGTAAGATAAAGGGGTACAAGAGAGACAACTATAGCAGCCCATTCCGAAAAAGTGTTTGGATAGACCAGTGCTGAATACTTAAAGAGGCTGTTCACATCTGGACACATAAATATCATAGAAGTCATTGAAAGTGTCTATTTTCAGGGTTGTATTAGTTTGCTGCTTCTATTTCCAGAAGTGGCACCTAGAAAGGCCACTTTTTATATTATTATATCTGGTTGCAAAAACCACAGGAGGATGCACGCAGTACAAAATTAACCACCAAATCCAAGTGGTCATAAACTTGTAGAAGAGACAAATTAGAGCCCGAGTCATGACTTATAAACTTCCCAGTGCTCTTCCCCTAAACCTGGGTTAATATTTTCCTGTGGATATGACCATCTGAGAGACTCAGCTTTATTTAGTCATTTCGGTTCCAACTCTTTGCTTCTCTATGCATCCTTTGGTCTGTCCCTGTATGTTGTTAAGAGACAAGGCCTTTAGTTTGCAAAACCCTCCTGGTTACCATGGTGCCAACTGATCAGTTTAAACCTGAAGTCAAGGAAGTCTAGGAAAATCTCATATAAATACCACTTATTAAACATGATTTGCATTTAATGTCAGGAACTATTTAAATTGTCTCAAATTATTTTACCCTTTTATTCTGTTTTTGTTTGTTGATTATAATCATTCTAAAGAATGCTTCAGAGTAATCCCTGAAATAGCTTAGGTTTTCTTTGGCTTTTCATGAAGCTAAACTATTTCAGAAATTACTCTATGTGAGGAGATAATCTAAATCACATGTCTTCAGAAACATAGCTGGAACTGTTCTATATATTCCCCTAGGATTTTTGCCTACACTGAGAAAAATGTACATTATATAATATATACTCAAATGAAAGCACATTCAAGAATCTTTACCAAATGGGATTCACTTCTGAAATCTCTAATGTCACAGAATAAAAAGAAAAACCATCAGAATGAGGAGTTATAAAATATAAGCAAAAGCAAGCATGGTAGCTCACAACTGTAATCCTAGAATTTTGGGAGTCCAAGGCAGGAGGATCACTCAAGGCCTGGAGTTAGAGACCAACCTAGGCAACATAGAAAGACCCTATCTCTACAAAAATTTAAAAAATTATCCAGGTGCGGTAGCATATGCCTGTAGTCCCAGCTACTCAGGAGGTTAAGGTGCAAGAATCACTTGAGCCTAGGACGTTGAGGCTGCAATGAGCTGTGATCACACCACTGCACTCCAGCCTGGATGACAGAGCAAGACCCTGTCTCAAAACAGGGTTTATATATATATATATATATATATATATATATATATATATACACACATATACATATATATATATACACACACACACATATATATATATACATATATATATATATATACACACACACATATATACATATATATATTATATATATGAAGATAGTAAGGGAATCATCTTTGGAAGAAGGGTAAAATAAAAGTAGTCTTTTATTTCAAAAATAAAAAAGAAAACAAGATAAAGGTATTTAAACAGAGTTCGTAAAATTTAGATGCTATTTAAGAGCAGAGATAACTCTTACAATCTCCATTGTTTCAAAACAATGCTCAGAGGGCAAGATATAGCTTTAAATATATATATATATATATATATATATATATATATATATTTAAGAAGTAAAAGAATTAAAAACCCACTTTAAAATGTTAGAAAGAAACAAAAATTTAAATTACAAAAACACATAAAGAAGGAAATAAAAGCAAAAGGCAGTAATAGTAGAAAGCAAGCATTCAATAAAGATCAACAATGCTAGTATTGGTTTTCTAAAAAGGTTAATAAAAGTAACAATTCCCTAATAATACTGAATTATTTAAATGAAAAAGAGAACAAAACAACATTATCAGGAATGAAAAAAGTGATATTAACACACACTTTTAAAAGAAGAGAGAATATTATAAATAAATTCATCAATTTGAATAAAACATATATCTTAAGAAAATAATATAACTTGCCATGACTGAACAGTATAGAAAATATTTAATAGTTCATTATCTATCTGGAAATTGAGTCTTTAAGTGAAAAGTTGCCATGGAAGACAAGTTGAGGCCCAAATGACTTCACTTAAAATTCTTCCAAATACTTAAGGAATAAATAATACCAATCTTACAAACACTCCTCCTTAGAATAGAGAATGATGGAAACATTACAATTTATTTTATGGGGCCAGTACAATATTGACCTACAATGTAATAAGGAATTAAAAGAAAATTATATACCAACTTCTTCCATAAATATAAATAAAAATTTTTAAAAATACACAATCAAATCAAATCCAGTGATATATAGGAAGGATGAAATTTTATGATCAAACAGTGTTTATTTCAGGAATGCAAGGTTAGCTAAATTTTCAACTTTCACTCAGTGTGCTTGACAACAGTAACAGTATAAAAAAGAAGAAAAACATTTTAATAAATACAGAAAAAGCACTTAATAAAATCTAAATTTTGTTCATAGTAAAAACTAAGCAAACTAGGGATAAGAAAATTTTCCTAATGTCATAAAAGGTATCTATAAAACATCTAACTTTAATATATTAAAAGGAGAAATAAAGGATGACTGTTGATGTGAAAATCTTGATCAAAATATCAGTTAAAGCAAATTGAGTGGATTATATACCACAAACAACTGAGATATATTTCTGGAATACAAGGATGGTTCAACATATGCAAATTAACGCCATAGTAACAAAATGAAAGAAAAGAATGTTATCATCTCAACTGATACAAAAAAGTATAATAAAACTCAGCACCCTTTCATGATATATACTATCAACACACTAAGAACAGAAGGAAAATATCTGAGCATAATACAGACCATATGTGAAAAGCCCACAGCTAACATCATAGTCAATTGTAAAAACATTAATAACTTTTCCTCTAAGATCAGCAACAAGGCAAACATTCTTGCTTTTACCACTTCTATTCAACATACTACTGGAAGCCCTAGCCAGAGCAATTAGGAAAGAAAGAAAAGGTATACAAATTGGAAAGGAAGTAAAATTACCTTTATTCAAAGATGGCATGATAGTTCATGGGGAAAACTCTAAATTAATTCAGCAAAGCTGCAAACCATGCAAAAATCAGTTGCATTTCTATACACTAACAATGAATAATCTGAAGAGAAAATTAAGAAAGCAATCTCATTTATACTGACATCAAAAAGAATAAAATACTTAGAAATAAATTAACCAAGGAAGTCAAAGTTTTGTACACTGAAAACTATAACACACTGATGAAAGAAACTAAAGGTGACACAAATAAATGGAAAGACATCCCTGTGCATGGATTGGAAGACTTAACATTGTTAATATGTCATTGCTACCTAAAGTGATCCCTAGACTGAATGTAATTCATATCAAAACCTCAGCAGCATTTTTTTGCAAAAAATAGAAAAATCCATCCTAAAGTTCATATGAAATCTCAAGGGAATCCAAATAGTCAAAGCGATTATTATTTGCTGAATTGTTACCAACCACAATTTGTATATTAAAGTCCTAAATCTCAGTTACCTCAAAATATGACTGTATTTGGAGACAGAAACTTTAAAAGTGTGATTAAGTTAAAATGATGTCTTTAGTGTGGGCTCTAATAAAATCTGAATGGTGTCCTTATAAGAAGAGAAAAATTCTATACATGAAAGGACACCAGAGATGTGAGTCCACAGAGGAAAGGCCATGTGAGAACAAGCAAAAAGGTGGTCATCTGCAAGCCAAGGCAGAGGCCTCAGCAGCAAACAGGCCTGCCCAACTTGAATTTAAACTTCTGGCCCAAGCTGAGAAAATAAATGCCTGTGGGTTATAGCATCTTTAAAAAAAAAAAAAAAGTTGTAGATCTCACACTTTCTGATTTCAAATCTTATTACAATGCTACAGTAATCAAAAGAATGTGATACTGCCAGAGAGTCAGACATAGAAATTTATTTCTCACCTCACTCAAACTACAAAAATTAATTTGAGGCATACCAACATAACTTTGTGGTAGGCAATGACTTTTTAACCATAAGACATTAAATGCTAACATAAGATAAAAGATTGATAAGCTGAACTTCATTAAAATTAAGAACTTTTATTCAACAAAATACATTAAGAGACTAAAAAGGCAAGCCTGAGACTGGGATAAATATTTAAAATTGATATATCTGTCAAAGGCCTTTTATAAGAAAAAACACTGACAACTCAATTTTTAGAACAAATCTTGAGTCTTGAACAAGCACCTAACAAACTATGCAAATGACCAATAAGCATATGAAAAGGTACACAATATCATTAACCATCAGGAAAACGCAAGTTACAACCAATGAGATATCATTCTGCCTCTACCAGATGGCTAATACTGGTGACAATGTAGAGTAGCTAGAATTCATACATTGCTGATATGAGTGGTTTAACTATTTTAAATAAGTAGATGTTCTATGATCTCAGCACATATCCAAGAGAAATGAGTCCTTGTGTCCACAAACAGACAACTGTAAGACTGTTCAATATACCAGAATGGAATTTATGATAGTGAAATATTAGAATACTGCAATAGAAAATGAATGAATTCCCACTATATGCAATATGGATAAATATCATAATGTTGAACAAAAGAAAACAAACACAAAAAAGGATATAAGATATGCAGAGTATGATTCTACCTGTAAAGTGTGCAAACAAAAAGTAAACTAATATATGGTGATGGAGGTTAGAATGGTGGTTACCTTTGAGGAACATATTGACTAGAGGGGGTCACAAGAGAGCTTGCTAGAGCACTTGCAATATTCTACACCTGATATAGATGATACTTAAATTGTTTACATATGTGACAGTTCAGCAAGCCATATACATAACATGTGTACATTTTACTATATATTAAATAATAAAAAACAATTTTAAGAAATAGCTCCCATGCAATCTTTTTTTTTTACAAATTTAATAAATTGTAATTATAATTCAATGCTGCAGCATTATTATGACCAAGTCAAACTCTTAGGAAATTAGCCTTCCAATACAATCATTTCTAATATAAACATTATAGGCCATTATAATAGATACTAATTTTTTATTTACTTACTGAATTCTTTGCAAATATACATCAAAATGTTGACTGTGTTGGTGGCTACAAAAAAGTAAATTAAACTAGAAATAAATTTAACTAAGGAGGTAAAAGATCTCAAGAAAAACTATAAAACACGAATGAAAAATATTGAAAAGGACACACCACACAAAAAATGGAAGACATGCCATGTTCTTAGACTGAAAAAATTGGTTAATTAAAATTACCATCCTGATAGGGACAGGAGGAACAAACTTCTGGGCAGAAGAAGGTCCCCAGTGAGGGCCCCACCCTCAAGCTGAAAAACCTGGAACTGCAGCCCTAAGTGAGAACTTATATTCCTGTTTTTCCGTTTGAAAGTTACCTTTTCAAAAACCATCCATGGCCCACCCTGTGCCTATAAAAATCCCAGAACTCAGTTAGCAGTGAGGAGAAGCAACAGAACGTCAGAGTCTATGGTTGGATGTCAGAGAGAAGCAGCTTGGCTTCAGAAGGACAGATTGATGGAGCAGCTTCAGAGAGGAGTCCAACCAGGAACAGCCAGACTTCAGGGGAAGATTACCTTCCCACTGAGAGCCACTTTCGTCAGCAATAAAATCCCTCTCATTTACCATCTTCAATTTATTCTTGCAACCTCATTTTTCCTTGATGCCAGACAAGAACTCAGACACCCCAAGAGCAGGTGCAAAAGGCTATCACACTGATCCTCCACTGAGCTGTTAACACTTAAGCTGTCCACAGATGGAAGAATTAAAAGGAAACTCTAACACTTCCTCTGGGGCTTCAGGGGTCAAAAGCACTGCCCCCAGGCACTGCCACAGGGCCAGGATGGGGTTCGCTCCTGCTAGCACCCAAAACCACTCACCCTGGCCCCTGCACTCGCTCACCTTCACTCCTCGCAAACAAGGGCTGGAGCGGTGAGTGAGTGGAGCTCGACCCTGCTGGCACCAAAGTGGCTGGCTAATTCCAGCACCTTACACTCCAGTTCCCACCCACGAAGGGGTCAGGGAAATATCTTGCTTCAATACTACCCAAAGCGATCTACAGATGCAATGCAATCCCTACCAAAATACCAATGACATTCTTCACAGAAATTTTTTTTTTAATCCTAAAATTTGTATAGAGTCACAAAAGAGCCCAAATAACCAAAGCAATCCTGAGTAAACAGGACAAAGCTGGAGGTGTCACACTACCTGACCTCAAAATATATTACAAGACTATAGTAATCAAAACAACATAGTATTGGTATAAAATCAGACACATAGACCAATGAAACAGAATAGAGCAACAGAGACTCCAGAAATAAATGTATTTATTTACAGCCAAATAATATTTGACAAATGTGCCAACAACATTTATTGAGGAAAAGACAGTCTTCTCAGTAAGTGGTGCTGGTAAAACCGGTATCCATATGCATAAGAATGAAACTAGGTCCCTATCTCTCCCATTAATTAAAACAAAAAACAAAAAAACAAAAAAAACACCTCAAAATGGATTAAAGATTTAAATGTAAGATCCCAAACTATGAATCTACCATAAGAAAACAGAGGAAACACTTCAGGACGTTGGTCTGGGATAAGACATTATAAAGAAGACTTCAAAAGCACAGGCTAAAGAAGCAAAAATAGACAAATGGGATTAAATCAAACTGAAAAGCTTTTGCACAACAAAGGAAACAACCAACAGAGTGAAAAGGCAAATTGCAGAATGGAAGAAAATATTAGCAAACTACTCATCTGACAGGGAATTAATATCTAGAATATATAAGAAACTCAAACAACTCAATAGCAAAAAAGAATCTCATTGAAAAAGCTGGGCAAATGAACTAGATATTTCTTAGAAGAAGATATAGAAGTGACCAATACACATATAAAAAAATGCTCAACATCAACATCCCTAATCAGGGCAATGGAAATCAAAACCACAATGAAATATCATTTCACCTTAGTTAGAATGTTTATTATCGAAAAGACAAAACATAACAAACAAATGCTGGCAAGGATGTCAAGAAAAGGGAACTCTTATAAAATGTTGGTGTGAGTGTAAACTAGTACAGCTATCATGGAGAACAGTATAAAGATTTTTCAAAAAATTACAAATAGAAGTACCATATAAGCCAGCAATCCCACTCCTGCGTATATACCCTAGTTTGGATTTGTGTGCCCGCCCAAATCTCATGTCAAACTGTTAATCCCTAGTGTTGGAGGAGGGGCCTGGGGTGGGAGGTGATTGGATCATGGGGGCAGATTTCCCCCTTGTTCTCATGATAGTCAGTTCTCATGAGATGTGGTTGAAGTGTGTAGCACCTCCCTCTTCTTTCTCTTCCCCCTGCTCCGGCCAGACGAAGATGTGCCTCCTTCCTCTTAGTTTTACACCATGATTGTTAGTTTCCTGAGGCCTCCCCAGCAATGCTTCCTATACAACCTGTGGAACTGTGAGTCAATTAAACCTCTTTTCTTTATAAACTACCCAGTCTCTGATAGATTTTTATAGCAATGTGAGAATGAAATCATGCATATCCAAAAGGAAGGAAATTAGTATATCAGAGAAATATCTGCAACCCCATGTTTATTGCAGCACTATTCACAATAGCCAAAGTATGAAATCCACCTAAGTGCTCATTAACATATAAAGCAATAAAGAAAAAATATACACATGGAACACTATTAAGCCATAAAAAAGAATGAAATCCTGTCATTCATGGAAATATGGATGAGTCTGGAGGATATTATGTTGAGTGAAATAAGCCAGGAACAGAAACATAAATATCCCATGTTGTCACTCATATGCCAAAGTTAGGAAAGTTGATCTTAAAGAAGTCGAGCATAGAATAATGATTACTAGAGGATGGGAAGGGTGGGGTGGGGGAATAGGGAGAGACTGGTTAAAAGACATGAAATTACAGCTACACAGAAGAAATGAGTTCTGCTGTTCTATACCACTTTAGGTTGACTATAGTTAACAATAATTTATTATATTTTTTCAAATAGAAAACAGGACTTTGAATGTTTCCCAACATAAAAAAATGATAAATGCTTAAGGCGATGAATTAAATTACTAAATGTGCTAAATTACTTTGATTTAATAAATGTTTGAGGTGATGGATATTGTATGCATCGAAACATCATTATGTGCCATATAAATATGTACTATTAGTATGTGTCAATTTGTTTAAATGTTGATTGTGTTAGGGTTCTCCAAAGAAACAGAATAGTAGATACAGATACACTGATGGAGATGTAGAAGAGACTATAAGAATGTAGCACACATGACTATGAAGGCTGAGAAGTCCTACAATCTGCCCTCTGCAAGCTAGAAACCTAGAAAAGCTGGTGGTATCATAATGAGTAGTAGTGATGAGTATAATAATGAGTCTATATTACTTTTGTTATAGCAGCCCAAGGTGACTAAGACATTGACCATCATATAATTTTAAACTGACTTGAAATCTAACATTTCTGGTTAAAACCAACAATGGATCGGTGCTTACAAGTACATTATTCATAGTTACAGACTAGACAGGAATAAAGCTCACTGTTGTCCATACTGGGAATCTAACCCTAGGGAACTCTCTTTATTTATGGAGCAAACCATTTCCCTTTCTTTCCTGAACACACAGCCAGACTACATTCCCTAAGTTTCTTTGCAATTAGGCATGGCCATAACTGCATTCTGGCCAGTGGACTGTGGATACAAATGACAAAAGCCATTTTCAGGTGTGACCCATAAAACCCTCCCATGTGCTAACCTCTATTGTTTGAGTAATGACCTAGAGGACAGAGCCACATAATGGCAGATGCCTGTGTGAGGAGAGCCCCTGAGGAGAGCTGCCAGCTTAGTAACATACATGCCAGACAATTATTCAGTGAGAAACTTTTGTGTTAAGCTTCAGAAACACTGAATTCTTTTTTAAATAGCAGTTGACCCAGACTCAACATGAAAGTATTTTTTACAGCAGTAAAAATTGTCAATCATGGTTGACCACTAAATTAACATTTTTATTCAGTTGCATAAAGGAGTGGACATCAGTACCAAAATATCCTATTTAGTACTGAAGCTCACAGTTCTCCTGCTGAGTGTATTCCTGAACAGAGGCATGTAAACCAGAGCAACTCCATCTTAAATAGAAGCTGGGTAAAATGAGGCTGAAACCTACTGGGCTGCATTCCCAGTTGGTTAAGGCATTCTAAGTCACAGGATGAGATAAGAGGACCACACAAAATAAAGGCTTTGCTGATAAAACAGTTTTCAGTAAAGGAACCAGCCAAAACCCACCAAAACCAAAATGGCCAAGAGAGTGACCCCTGGTTGTCCTTACTCCTACACTCCTATCAGCACCCATAACAGTTTACAAATAACATGGCAATGTCAGGGAGTTACCCTATATGATCTAAAAAGGGGAGGCATAAGTAATCCACCCCTTGTTTAGCATATCATCAAAAAACAAAAATGGGCAACTAGCAGCCCTCAGAGCTACTCTGTCTATGGAGTAGCCATTCTTTTATTTCATTACTTCCTTAATAAACTTTCTTTCACCGTGCACTGTGGACTTGCCCTGAATTTTTTCTTGCATGAGATCCAAGAACCCTTTCTTAGGGTCTTGATCAGGACTCCTTTCCAGTAACACTGTGAACCCAAAGTATCTGAGACATGTCTCAGTTAATTTAGAGTTTATTTTGCCAATGTTGAGGACGTGCCCATAACGCAGTCTCAGGAGGTCCTGATGACATGTGCCCAAAGTGGTAGGAGTACAGCTTGTTTTTTTTTTACATTTTAGGGACATATTAGACATCAATCAGTATGTGTAATATGTACATTGGTTTGGTCTGAAAAGGTGAGACAACTCCGTCTGGAAAGCCAGGAGGGGGCTTCCAGGTCATAGGTAGATAAGAGACACAAACCATTGCATTCTTTTGAATTTCTGATTAGCCTTTCACTGAATACACAATTTACAGGAATAGTTACTTATGCCTTAGTCTGGCTTGGTGCAACAACAACAGGGGAAAAAAAGCAATCAGATATGCCTTAGTCTCACATGAGTGGAGGGATGACTTTGAGTTCTGTTTGTCCTTTGTCCACAAGGAATTTCCTTGTGGGCAAATTGTGAAAGTATGTAGCTTTTTTATCTTCATAACTATCTTATTTTAGGAATAGAATGGGAGTCTGGTTTGCCCCATGCAGTTCCCAGCTTGACATTTCCCTTTGGCTTAGTGATTTGGGATTCCTGAGATTAAATTTCCTTTCACAGTATTCATGACCAAGCCCAGTTTTGCAAGCAGTCATGTCTTGCAAATATAGGTCCTGACTAGAACAATAAAAATTTATCCATGAAAGCAAACCTTCATTAGTATTATACGCCAAAACAGGGTGAACGCAATGATTACAAAATTGATGATGTGATTAGCTGGATTCTTTGGAATGCATCTGAAGAGTCTTCTGAAAACATTTTGAACTTTTTGAAAATACCTGATAATAATCTTCATCTGTATCTTCTTAAACCAGATAGCAGCAGCAAATAATAGATTAAATATACATATATACACGCACTCTCTTTTCTCCTACCATTTTGTAAATATGATCCAATTAGGTCAATATGTGTTTCAAGCAGCATGAAACAAGTTCGTTGAACAGAAGTTTAATGAGATCTTGGCCAGTAAGTAATTCTAAGCATTCAACGTTATGAGAGAAGGTAGTGGTCTATCTCCATCAATGACTCTATAAATGTGAGCTTCTTAATACTATAGTCCTGTAAATTCACACTCAGTATGTACTTCTAAGCCTCCGGCATCTCCAATGAAAGGAGGCTGGAAAAAAGCTTTACTAAAGGCTGCCTGGGGCCTCACATAATACAAAGCTGGTCAAGTCTTCATAGGTAGAAAGACCACGTTTATCAGCCGACAACAACTAAGTTAATATACACTGTACGTGTTTATCAATCAATGTCTTCCATAGCACCGTTATGACCACTACCTAGGAGCTTCCAATGGTCAATAAAGGATATGGCTGTAAACTGATCTGAGTAGGTTAGAAAGATTCAAGAGAGTTTATACCAAAACTAAAAAAAAAAAAAAAATAGAATTTTATTGGTTACAGTATCACCTTTGTCTAAGACCCAGCAACATGCTCTCATATTTTTAGCACTGGCAGATTACAATGAAAAATATCTCAAGGAGTTTGCTTTGTTTACACAAATAAATCAACTGAGTTTATTACTGCTTATATTCCAATATAAGCAATAATCCACGTGACAGCATTAATACAGGTGTTAAGAAACATGTAACAAAATTAGCAAAATGATGGAATTACTCAAATTTGGAAAACACTGATTATGAACAATCAAATCACCTCTCAGATAAAAGCACTAAGGTCAATATTAAAATAACTAAATAATTATTGGAATCCAAACACAGAAAAAAAACAGAATTAAGATTTGTTTTAAATTTTGGATTGCTGTTGCATGCCTCACTTTCCTTGATGATTTAGTTTAATTTCTGCGTAAGATGTTTTCAGTTAATGTTTTCACTTCCTAATTTTTTATGTTCTCAATCAAATTCAGTTTAGGAATTCTGAACTCAATACTTGAAACATGTAAGTCTGTTCTAACATTGTTGCTTCTCTATAACGAGACCTATGTATAGATTCTGATCGGCATTGATACTTAAGTTGCCATCTGTATATATTACTAATATAAATATTTTGAACATAGTTATATTGTTACCTTTTTCTAAAATATTCTGAGATTTAGAACCAGTTGCCACCTATTAATGACCTGAAATATTAATATGCATTTACATTAGTATATAAATCTAGTCACGAAAACATTCATACATAAATGTAATTGTTACCTAAAAAGCAGGTTAATATATAACATTATGTATATAATCTGTAGATATAATGTTTACATTAAGAAAATACCTTTTGGCTGGGCTCAGTGGCTCACATCCATAATTTCAACAATTTGGGAAGCAGGGGTGGGAGGATCACTTGAGGCCAGGAGTTTGAGACCAGCCAGGGCAAGAAGACTCGTCTCTACAAATATAAATATAAAAATAGCTGAGCTGCTGGCTTGTTCCTGTAGTTCTAGCCACTCAGGAGGCTGAGGTGGGAGGATCGCTTGAGCCCAAAAGCTCAAGGTTACAGTGAACTATGATCCCATCACTGCACTCCAGCCTGGGCAACAGAGTGAAAAAAAAAACAGTCATGAAATAAAAGAATCATAAATGTTTCCTCAAGTAGAATATAACCAACTCTACCTTATTATGAAACTAAAACTCAAAACAACTCGGATAAGAATAAAGTCTGATACAATTATAGATAATAAACACTGTAGAAGCAATGAAATGTGTTGCCAAGCACGGCGGCCTCGGCAAAACATGGTTCTAGCCATGGACATGGTATAACCTGCCAGCATGTCCAGCAAGTCAGAAATGCTTTGGATCTCAGTTGTCAAATTTTTTAAATTAGGAAAATAATCATGCTGATCTCTAAGAAAACGGAAACATCTGTTAAGTTTACAATTCTATGAAAAATAGAGAATCTCAGCTATAAATTATAAATGACAAAGGTGGGGGGAATATATTTCTCATTTCATAAATACAAATATCAAAACTCTAATTGAAATACTAAGTAAGTGATGGCTCATCACTTTCCATGCTATGAGTAACAAAATCCCCCTCAACATTTTTAGTGAAATCTTCATCTTCTTCCAAGTGTTTGATTTCTTTTCCAGTCCTTCCCCTTCCCCCAGCTAGTGTTCTATTATCTAAAATAAGTGATGTTTAAATTAATAAATGCTTGCTGAATGGGCAACATCTTCCAGGAAGGAAAATTCCTCATGTTCTATACTAAGGTAGGAAAAAGAAGAACAAGAAAATTATCTCCCTATGTACAGCTGACCAACAGGTCAAACAGATAAAACACTGAGCAAATAAAAACAAAAAAATCAGTGATAAATAAGAATTATCCACTCTATTTCTCATTAGCTTATCTTTGTCATTTCCAAATACCATCTTGTACATACCAATTTACCAGATCATAAGCCACGAAGTATATCCAAATCTAACTACTGGTTGCTTTATTCCCCCACCAGAAAAGAATGTCTCTAAAACTCAGACCTAAAAGGCTTAAATAGAACTATCAGTTTTATTAGTGTCAAGCAAAATAACATTTCTAATACAGTAACCCAGTGAAAAACGAACATTTACACTAGAACGGGTAATCTCATGATGGCCCAGAGAATTGTTCTCTGTACAGAAGCAGTTAATCTCTCAGAATTTGAAGGTTATCGAGCTAAACGGCTTGACTCTTTTTGGCATTTCTTGAATATATACTTTCGAATGTGATCTGATTCAAACCTTTAGACTTCCGGTGAAAAGAGATCTAAGCTGTGTCAATTTTGCAGACATTGTCTTGCATACGAGGGAGCTGAGAACTCCGTGAGACTCAGGAGTGGGGATGGGTTAGACTGCAGTGTAGTGAAGACCAATGAGTGGTAACTTTTGCAGCAGAGCTGTTTCTAGAATTTCGGAATGAGATTTAAAGATCAGTACTTCAGCATAAATCTAAGGAACTTTATCTGTTTAAGTACAAAATAAAAGTCAACGTAATAGCCAATATTGAAAAATGTGAACCTCATACGGTAGCTCCTCATTTGCATTCAAGAATAACTTTTGTGCAGGAATCACCCCCACCTCACCCCACCAAAAAGAGTAAGAAACTTAAACACGAATATAAAGCAATGAAAAAGCCACAACCATTTTGAAAATAGTATTAATAGGATCCAAGGAATAATGCAGAAGCCATGCAATGTAGGGGGAGGTTTGAGGTTATTTCCATTTTCAAAAAACTTCCTGAGAGATCCTTTTAAAACCTGGTGGCAGGTGGCTCACTCTTGTAATCTCAGCACTTTGGGAGGCCAAAGCAGGTGGGTCATGAGGTCGAGATCGAGACCATCCTGGTCAACATGGTGAAACCCCATCTCTACTAAAAACACAAAAATTATCCAGGTGTAGTTGCAGGCACCTGTAGTCCCAGCTGCTCAGGAGGCTGAGGTAGGAGAATTGCTTGAACCCAGGAGGCGGAGGTTGCAGTGAGCTGAGGTCACAGCACTGCACTACAGCCTGATGACAGAGTGAGACTCAGTCTCAAAAAAAAAAAAAAAAAAACCCACACACACCCACCCCCACACACACACAGACACACATACACACACAAGACAAAAAAACTTGGTAGCATTTAAAACTAGACTTATAAAATACAGTAACCAAAAAATCACTTTGATTTACCTGCCATAATCAATACACTTAACCATGTAATATATATAAAACTGATTTTATGTGTAACTCTCATTAAAATACCTCAAACCACTGATTTCATTAAAATAGAACTAAATGCTTGTATTGTAAACCATAAAAATAACATATTGACACAGTAACAAACACCTATTTATTAAATACAAGCCTGAAATGTTAAGTACACATTGTGGATTCCAAGAAATTACATTTCAGATCTCAAAATGTCCTGTTGGTGCTCTGACAACTAAAACAATGTTTTAGAAAGATTTTTTGTTTTCAGATCCTAAAAAGTAGCAACAATTTGGGGATAAAAATAAGTAAAATCCAAAACTTCAAAGTTTATTCCAAATTCTTTTGAATCCCTATGGTGGCTGTAAACAGTTTTTAAGTGTTCATAGCTTAAAGGAATGTGAATATCACAGTTTATATGAATTTCTGCCTAAGAAGTCCAGCAATGTTACACAGTAGTTTCGTGTTTCCATAATCCAGTCCTAACATTGCCAGTGCTATCAGTACCGAGCAAGGGTCCCTCCTGCCCATTGCTTTTAATTGGTCCATTCTGAATGGCCAGGTTGAGGCCATAAGATTTCTGCTGATTTTCAAGTTCAACCACAGCTGGCTTCCTTAACGTATCTTTTTTACTACTGGTTGAAACTGGCTTTTCAAAATTTCTGCTACTTTTGGGAAGTGTGCTACAAGCATCACTGCTGTCTTGCTGTGGTGGGTTGTACTGTCTCTCTCTGTAGGCTAAATAAGCTCTCCGGCTCCTTGAGTGTCCTTCGTTAGTGCCCAGTCGGCTTTTAGGCAAGCCATTCTGGATGCTTCCTTCCACGCTTGTTGGGACATCATAGGCGTATTCTCTCAAGACTGTGAGTCGGCTTGCCCGGTGTCCTTTACTTCTGTTTTTATGATGGCGGCTTGAGTGCACATTTGTTCGAAACTGAACTTCTAAAGGCGCCACGTGCATTTTAATATCATTGTCCACTGAATGTTCTGTCAGACTATTATCAAGCTGAGGGGTGTTCAAAGGTAAAGAATTGGCATGGCACTGAGCTGCAGCTGCCTGCAAGTTTGTTAATTTGCAGCCCTGGGAGGAATTTTTGAAGCTTGAAGCACTTTTGTTTGTGCATGAAGACTCTGCACTGCTATTGGGGCACTTGGGTGCCTCTCCATTTGTCACGCTAGAGTTGGGGGGCTGGACGTTGACTTGCACTGAATAGGAGCTCCGTCCTGGGCAGCAAGTCATGATCCACGCAAGTCTAACATCCTCCCTATTAACACAATGGTGGACCATGAAGAATGCACTGAAGCTTAAACATGTGGCTCCAAAAACGAAGCTAAAAACCAAGTCCAAAGGGTAATACAAAGAAACAGCCAAAGCCCCAAACATCCACAATGCAACATATAAGAGCAAAGTAAGGCTGGCCCCCAAAAGCTGAGAATGAAAAGTGTGCTCATTTTCCAAGACCGACGTAGAAATCAGAGACAAAGACATTGAATCCTGATGATTTATTTCGCCATTTTCATTGGTTGCCAATCTCTGTTGCTCCTCCGTTGGCTCCTTAAGCTCATATTTGCGCTCGGGGTGTCTTTTCAACTGAATAAATATGCTCAGAAAGTACATGCAGTTTACAAAAGTGATGAAGCTGGCAGGCCCATAAAAGGCTCCCAAGGAGGGTTCCCATGCCATCCAGCAACTGGAAAAGAAAATGATAAACCAGATAAGATGCTACATGTTTCAGCAAATTATTTAAGAAACTGTAATCACCTGTAATAACTAGAAAATACTTAAAAGAGAAGCAACTGGGTCAAGTACACAGAGAATATAAAATACTCACTAGGGTGCATTTGGCCGACTACCATAATTCCTAATGTTCGCTGCTGCGGTTATGCCACAAACGATGATGGGGATACCACCGCCAATCAGGTAAAACCTGGAAGGAGGAATCACAGGAACCACTCACCATTGCATTTTTTAACATGTATCTATCATAATATCTCAGTACTTCAAAAGTAATTCCCTGAAGATTAATTATTCTTTTTATTCCAATAATAAGTTGAGAGTTAAGTTGGGGGAGGCTGATTTATTAGCAGTAATGTGTTTTTGTTTTGTTTTTTTAGATTTCTTGTTTTAAAGCAGTTTCCAAGGAGAGGAAAGCTGAGCAGCTTCTGCCACCTTGTGGACAGGTAAAGTAACACTCTGTGCCTGCAGGTAAGATTTCAGTTTGTTTTTTTTTTTTAGGGGGAACTGGCTTCTTTTCGATTCAGCAGGTGAACTAAAAAGTGCCATTGTTCATACAAAAAAAGTAATGACATATTAATTACTGATTAATGTTCAGCTCAGCCTGCATGTCCCAGGACCTCCCACG
>CAUYLG010021656.1:0-175640 GCA_963573385.1 Cacajao melanocephalus | reverse complement strand
GTGTTTGATTTTCTGTTCTTGTGTCAGTTTGCTGAGAATGATGGTTTCCAGGTTCATCCATGTCCCTACAAAGGACACGAACTCATCAATGTGTAGTATATTTATAATTTAAAACTAACACAACATTTAATAAGATAATATTATTTAGCAAAATTAAAGTAGTTTTGGTTTTTTTAAAGTGTAGTACTTTTTTAGAGAAAAAATTTAATTTAAAAATCAGCAGCTGGGCACAGTGGCTCACGCCTGTAATCCTAGCACTTTGGGAGGCCCAGTAGGGCGGATCACCTGATGTCAGGAGTTCGAGACCAGCCAATATGCTAAAACCTCATCTCTACTGAAAATACAAAAATTAGCTGGGCATGGTGGTAGACACCTGTAATCACAGCTACTCAGGAGGAGTGAGGCAGGAGAATCGTTTGAACCTGGGAGGTGAAGATTGCAGTGAGTCAAGATTGCACCACTGATCTCCAGCCTGGGCAACAGAGTGAGACTCCATCTCAATTAAATAAATAACTAAGTAAATTTAAAAAAAATTCGATACAGTAATAAAAGGTGGTTTTATTAAAGGTGCTATACACTGGGATTTTCAAACTTTAATGTACTTAAGAATCACCTGCTGATCATACTAATATGTAGATTCTGATTCATAAACTCGAGAGAGAGATGTGATATTCTTCACTTCTAATAATACAAGTAATGTGCACATTGGTGGCCTGTGGACTACTCTGAATTGCAAGATTTTCGTATGTAATATGCTATAGAGTTAATTTGCAGGATTTTAGGATATAATATAGTTTGTCTCTGTTTATTGGCTATTAGTGGGCACTGTGCCAAATTTTTAAAGGGTAGATTTAAGGAAGGAAATGGTTAAATAATTTGTTAAAATTTTCATAGTGATTGTTTTATTTTCCTATTGTTGCTGTAACAAATTACCCCAAACTCAGTGGCTTAAAATAACATGAATTTATTATCTTAAAGTTCTAGAGGTCAGAAGTCTGAAATGGACTAAAATCAAGATGTTGGCAGGTTGCATTCTTTCTGGAGACTCTAGGAGAAAATCCATTACATTTTCTTTTCCAGTTTCTAGATCCTACCCACCCTAATTTGTTGGCTTATGGCTACTTTTTGCCTCCTCCAAAGCCAGCAAATTTGGGCTAAGTACTTCCCAGTTTGTTAGCTTTTTGGTTCTGTGCTTCAGTCATCTCATCTTCTTCTCTGTCTTTGACATATTTCTACCTCCCTCTGTTACTGTTATTTCATTAAAATCATATTGGGGCCAACTAGATATGCTATCTAGACAATCCAGGATTGTCTCCCTATTTTAAGGATATCTGATTAGCAATTTTAATTCTATTTTCAAACTTAATTTTCCTTTGACATGTGTTATGGGTTAAACTGTTTCTCAGAAAGAATGTTGAAGTCCTAACCCCTGTATCTGTGCATGTGATCTTATTTGGAAATGGGGTCTTTGCAGATATATTCAAGGTAAGAGGAAGTCATTAGGGTAGGCTTTAAACCAGTATGAGAAGTATTCTCATAAGAAGAGAAAAATTTGGACACAGAGACACATAGTGAAATCAACATGCAATGGAAAAAGCAGATATTGGAATAATACAGCTGCAACTGAAGGAATGCCAAGTATTGATGTCCAGTCTCAGACGGAAGATGGCCTTGCTGACACCTTGATTTTGAAATTCTACTCTCTGAAATTTCCAGTCTCATTCTCTGTGAGAGAATAAACTTCTATTGTTTTAAACCACACAGGTTGTGACACTTTGTTACTACAGACACAAGAAATTAATATAACATGTAGCGTAACACATTTATAGATTCTCAGGATTAAGGTAGTCATTTCTTGTGTGCCATCAATCTACTTACAGCAGGTAGAATGATTTCGTAGTTGACTTAAGCTATCTTTTTTTTCTGTTGCCCATCATGGAGTGCAGTGGTACAATCTTGGCTCACTGCAAACTTTGCCTCTTGGCTTCAAGTGATTCTCCTGCTTCAGCCCCCCGAGTAGCTGGGATTACAGGTGCATGCCACCACACTCGACTATTTTTTGCATGTTTAGTAAAGATGGGGGTTGCATCGTGTTAGCCAGGATGGTCTTGATCTCCTGACCTCATGATCCACACACTTCAGCCTCCCAAAGTGCTAGGATTACAGGCGTGAGCTGCTGCACCTGGCCTAGCCATCTCTTTTGAATACCGAATGTAACAGTAGTTGGTATGGGGCAAAAAGACTTACGAAGTTCACAATGGAATTGTCCTGAATAGGCTGCTAACATCTTACCCAAGTAAGTTGCCTACAACTAATGCTTACATGAGATTAATAATTAAAACCAATAATTTAAGATATTCGTAATCTGTGAAATATTAGCTGGTATAAATATTTCCACTCCTGATTTTTCTTTATTAAGAAGGGATCTGTATTAGGATTCTCTAGAGGAACAGAACTAACAGAATATATATGAGTTTATTAAATATTAACTTACATGATCACAATGTCCAATAATAGGCTGTCTCCAAGGTTGAGGAGCAGGAAGAGCCAGTCTGAGTCCCAAAACTGAAGAATCTGGAGTCTGATGTTCAAGGTCAGGAAGTGTCCAGCATGGGAGAAAGATGTGGGCTGGGAGGCTAAGCCAGTCTCTCCTTTTCATGTTTATTTACCTGCTTTATATTTGCTGGCAACTGATTACTTGGTGCCCACCCAATTAAGGGTGGGTCTGCCTTGCCAATCCCACTGACTCAAATATTAATCTCTTTTGGCAACACCTGCACAGACACACTCAAGTTCAATACTTTGTATCCTTCAGTCCAATCAAGTTGACAGTATTAACCATCACAAGTCCACCTCTTGTCAACTTGAACCCATACTCATCTCCTGAGACTACAAATAATCTTCAAATAAAGAAAACAATAAGGTCATCATTATGCCTAACATAATATAACTATCCTTTGTACAACTGGAAATGCATCATTCCCCAATCCAAATAATATTACATAAAGTTAACAATACTTAAATGCTGATATGAAGTCAATAAATCTTATGTCACATGATAAAGGAAAAAAATAAAATGAAGATATTTTCTTAGTACAATTGTATGCATGCACAAACATGTTTTTAACAAAAGAAAGAGAAAATACTCATGAAAATTACAGTACCCATTTCTGCAGCTGCACGTGGTCATGAAGCTGGTATTGATGACTATCTTTTTTGCTACCTATTCTGTATTTCCCTTGCCTTCAGCAAGCATCTCAGTGGGTCATGGATTTTTTCCTAGTGGAATGACCCAAACCTTCATTTCTGAAGGGTCTGAGCCATTTGTAGTTCTGTCTGGATTGGGCTCTTGTAGTTTCCCATTGACCTTATTCACAGGGCATGGTAACACTAATAGATGCCCTACTGGAACTCCTGTATTCCATTCATACTCTTTCTTACCTCCAATGTAGAGTAGTGGACTGATTTCATCTTGATAGTCTGGGTCAATCGCCCCCACCAACGCTGTACCTCCCTTCCTAGTCTGTTGGCTTAAAGGTAGGAAGAACCCGAAGTGTCCAGGTGGCAATCTTAACTTCTAGTTTAATGGGATTATTGTTGTGTCTCCTGGTGGCAGCGTTCCTCCCTCTGGAACTAACACCTCTAGGCCAGAAGAACATAATGTCACAGGAAAAGGCAGCAAAAATTTTGCTAGTGGATCACTAGGGGTGACGATGAGTGATGCCACTTCCACTTCCACCCCTTGATTCCTGGACGCATGAATCCTGGCTATGCGAGGAACAGTGCTATATATCGAAGGCTGATTCAGAGTATACACGGCCTTCTGGAGAACTTTGCCCCAGCCCTGCGAAGTATTGTCATCTAGTTGGCATAGTAATTGTGACTTTAAAAGGTCACTTCACCATTTTATCAATTCAGCTGCTTCAGGATGATGGGAAACATGGTAAGACCAGTAAATACCATAAGTGTGAGCCCACTGCCATACTTCTTTAGTTGTAAAGTGAGTGCTTTGGTCAGAGGCAATGCTGTGTGTAACACCATAATGGTTGATAAGGCATTTTGTGAGTCCATGGAGGGTAGTCTTGTCTGACACATTGGGTGCAGGATAAGCAAATCCATATCCGGATTAAGCGTCTATTCCAGTGAGGACAAACCTCTGCCCTTTCCATGATGGAAGAATTTCAGAATAATCAACCTGCCACCATGTAGCTGGCTGATTACCCTGAGGAATGGTGCCATATTGAGGGCTCAGTGGTGGTCTCTGCTGATGGCAAATTTGGCTCTCAGCAGTGACCATAGTCAGGTCAGTCTTGATAAGCAGAAGTCCAAATTGCTGAGGCCGTGTGTAACCTCCATCCCTGCCACCCTGACCACTTTTTTTATGGGCCCATTGGGCGATGACAGGGGTAGCTGGGGAATGAGTGGTGTCCACAAAACGGGCCATCCTACCCACTTGATTATTAAGATCCTCCTCTGCTGAGTTCATCTGTCAGTGAGCACGCACATGGGATACAAATATCTTTAAATTTGTTGACCACTCAGAGAGGTCCATCTACATACCACTTCCCTAAATTTCTTTGTCATCAATGTTTCAATCATGCTTCTTGCAAGTCCCTGACCATCCGGCCAAGCAATTGGCTACAACCCATAAATCAGTACATATTGCACATCTAGCCATTTCTCCTTCCATAAAAAGTACACAGCAGGTGCACTGTTTGAAGTTCTGCCTGCTGGGCAGATTTCCCTTCACTGCTGTCCTTCAGGGATGTCCTAGAAAGGGATTGTAGTGCTGCAGCTGTCCACTTTCGGGTGGTGCCTTCATATTGTGCAGAACCATCTGTGAACCAGGCCCTAGTCTGCTCTTCCTCTGTCACTTGATCGTAGGGAACTTTCCATAAGGCCATTGGTGCAGGCTGAGGGAGAGAAGGCACGATGGCAGGAGTGGAGACCATAGGCATTTGAGCCACTTCCTCATTTAACTTACTTGTGCCTTCGGGACCTGCTGAAGGCCAGGCACATATATACCATTTACATTTGATGATAGAATGTTGCTGTGCATGACCTGTTTATGGCTAGATAAAGCACCTTGTTCATGATAGGCAGTTCAGGTTGCATGGTGACTTGATGACCCATAGTCAGACATTCAGTTTCCACCAATGCCTAGTAACAGGCCAAGAGCTGTCTCTCAAAAGGAGAGTAGTTATCTGCAGAAGATAGCAGGGCCTTGCTCCGAACTTCTAGAGGCCTCTTCTGTGATTCACCTATGGGGGCTTGTTGTTTGAAGGCTTCAAACAACATCTACATCTGCCACTGAAACCTCAGACACATTGGATCTGCTAGGTTATATGGCCCCAGTGGCAGAGCAGCTTGCACAGCAGCCTGGACCTGTTTCAGAGCCTTCTCCTGTTCTGGACCCAACTAAAAACTTTTGGATGACTTGGTAAATGGGCCAGAGTGACACAAGGTTTCTAATGGTACAACATTTTTTTTTTCCTCATTATGTCCCTTCATTATGTGATGAAAAGATAAATTTGAAAAAGCAAGTAAATATCTGTAGCTCTCCTTCTTCCTCTCTATTTCTATGTTGATACAGGCTTAATATGCTATGTTAGTTGTTCTCAATCATACAGTTAGCATAGCAGTGAAGTCACCATACAGAAGGCATGCAGTACCCCATTACTGCCAGCGACTGTATAATGGTATGAATGTTTGTGTCACCTCGAAATCCATGTTTATGCCCTAGTTTTCAATATGCTGATATTTGGGGGTGAAGGCCTTTGGGAGGTAATTAGGTTTAAATTAGATTATGCAGGGACTGGGAAGGGGGTGGTGATGATGGGTTTAATGCTCTTATATAGGTAGAGGAAAAGAGAGTTATCTCTCTCTCTCTTTCCCTATGAACACATACCAAGGAAAGTCCACATAAACACACAGTGAGAAGGTGACTGTCTACAAGCTAGGGAGTGGGTCCTCACCAGACAGCAAATCTGCCAGCCCTTTGATCTTGAACTTCCCAGCCTCTGGAACTGTGAAAAGTAAAATTCTGTTGCTTAAGCCACTTTGCCCCTAGTAGTTTGCTATAGTTGCCAGAGCAGACTAGGACAAACTGGATTAATCAGTTTCAAGTTTCTGCTTTCTTGCAAAACAGGCCATATTTTCCAATATTGTAATAAAGACATACGATTTATATCTAACTGACATTTTCCTTATTCTTCAATTGGTTCAACACTCAAAGGATGGAAATTTATTATTGGACCTCCTTGTTTCCTAACTACATTTGCTAAAAGTTTTTGTCCATGATTCCCTTTCTTCATGCTTTCATTTTCTGCTATGCTCCTGCCTGAATGTGATGCCCAAGTGTTAATGTAGTAATCAAAAATAGTTTTTCCTCACAGCTCACTGGGCAGAAGTTAGTAACTTTCAATGACATTGCTAGTAGATCTTAACATCAACTTGTTAACTTGTCACTATTGATAGTAGAGAAATAAAAGGGTAATGGTTGATTTCCTATTATACATATCATTTATATCCTAGTGCTGAAACGGCCTAAAAACATTAATGAAACTCTTACTTTGACTTGCACACTCTTTTATGCTGAATTAAACATTTATAAATAATATAGAGACTTCTGTGCATTTTGTCGTTAGAGTCCATTTGCACCATTGAAAAAGGCATCACTCTTTCTTGACTTCAATTACAATGACTTATATTTTCACTGAACTTGAGAAAAGCTCTTCCATGGTCACACCTTGAACCTTGTTACCATATAGATGGGCTCCATGTTACAAAATAGAAATACATCTTCTTCTTCTAAATAAAACTACTATATCTTCCCTCCTTCCTCATATGCTCATTCCTACTTTACTTGTTTTTTTGTTTGTTTGTTTGTTTGTTTTGCCTAATGAACACCTCTAATCTAGTCATTCTTAAACTCTGGCATGCATATGAATCATCTGAGCATTTTGCTAAAAAATTATGATTTGACATTTCTCTGAGGGATCTTCTGTTAGGTGTTCTGTGTTGCTATACAAAGCTTTTTAAAATACCCCATAAGGAGCAAGAGGGAAAAAGAAATGTTCACTGATTGCTCCCCACCCTTCTATAAGGACACCAAGTTAACAATTATCTACACAGAAAATAACACTTCATAAGAATAAGAAAATCAGACGAGTACTCAGAGTACCTAATTTTAGCTTTATATTGCTGAAAAAGGCACTGAAGAGATAGAAAAAAATAGTCCTGAATTGCCTATGCCATCCCTCCCCCACCGCTGGCCTTAAGGAAAGGAACACTGGTGGTAGTCAGGCAGTACTCCTCATTTTCAGGGGTGGTGATGGCTATGGAGTGAGGCTCTTCTGCCTTTGGAAAGGGGTGAGAAGAGTGAGTAAGACTGCCTCTTTTGGTTTGAGTGCCAGTTCAGCTACAATACAATAGAATATTAGGTAGACTTCTAAGGTTTTTGACTCTGGGTCCTTGACTCCCAGATGGCACTTCTGGACTCATCCAGAACCTGGGGACCTTTCTGTCTTAAAGGGAATGACACAGGTCGGGGTGTCATTGACAGCTGCTAATTATAGAGCCCCAGGTCATTGCATGAACGTAAGCAGTAGCCAGAGAGTGATTACAGCAGGCCTTGGGGAAGAACCAGTGCTGTGCTGGCATCAGGTCTGACTCAGACCCAGTACAATTCTAGTGGTAGTGACCAGAGGGGTGCTTGTGTTACTCCACCTTTAACTTTAGGTAGCTCAGCATTACTGGGCTTAGGGTACCCAACCTAAAGCAGAAACAGCTTAGATCACAATACCCAAGTCCTTTCAAAAATCTGGAAAGCCTTCCCAAGAAGGACAGCTACAATAAATACCTAATTCTTTAATGTCCAGACATCAAAGAACATCTACCAGCATCAATATCACACAGCAAAGCATGACCTCACCAAATGACCTAAATAAGGCACCAGAGACTAATCCTGGAGAAAAACAGAGACATGTGACCTGTCAGACAGAGAATTCAAAACACTTGTGTTGAGGAATCTCAAAGAAATCCAAGATCAAAGAGAAGGAATTCAGAATTCTATCAGACAAATTTAACAAAGAGAATGAAATAATTAAAAAGAATTAAGCAAAAATTCTAGAGCTGAAAAATGCAATTGGCATATTAGAGAGTGCATCAGAGTCCTTTAGTAGTGGAGAAAAAAAAGAAACAAGAATAAAAACAATGAAGTATGACTACAGGATCTGGAAAATAGCCTCAAAGGGGCAAATCTAAGACATATTGGCCTTAAAGAGAAAGAGATATGGATAGAAAGTTTATTCAAAGGGATAATGACACAGAACTTCCCAAACCTAAAGAAGGATATCAATATCCAAGTATAAGAAGATTATAAAATACCACGCACATTTAACCCAAAAAAGATTATCTTAAGGCATTTAATAATCAAACTCCCAAAGTTCAAGGATAAAGCAATGATCCTAAAAGCAATAAGTAACTGTGATGTATAAACTACTCTTACCCTAAGTAGAAAGATTAAATGATGAACCAAGAAAAAATAACTATGACAATGTTTCAAGACATAGTCAGTACAATAAAGTATAAACAGAAAGAATAAAAAGTTAAATGGTGGGGAACAAAGTTAAGGTAAGATTTTTATTACTTTTCTTTTTGTTTGCTTATTCAAATAGTGATAAGTTGTTATTAGTCTAAAACAATGGGTTATAAGATTGCAAGATCCATGATAACCTCAAACCAAAAAACACACAATGGATACACAAAAAATAAAATCCAAAAAAATAAATCATAGCACTGGAGAAAATCATCTTCACTAGAGGAAGACAAGAATAGAATAAAAAAGGAAGAACAATCAAACAACAAATAACAAAATGGCAGGAGTCAGTCCTTACTTATCAATAATAACACTAGATATAAATGGACTAAACTATTCAAAGATATAAACCAGCTAAATGAATTAAAACACAAGATCCATTATTCATCTATAAAGCCACATATATACTGAAAATAAAGGGATAAAAAATTCATATCAATGAAAGCTGAAAATAGGAGTTACTACACTTATATCAGAAAAAGTAGATTTTAAAACAAAAACTATAAAAAAGATAAACAAAGTCACAATATAATGATTAAGAGATAAATATAATGGGATAATATAACAATTTTAAATATATATGCACCCAAAAGTGGAGAAGGCAGATATGTAGAGCAGATATTATTAGAACTAAAGAGATAGAGAGGCCCCAATACAATAAGAACTGGAGACTTCAACACCCCACTTTCAGTATTGGACAGATTATTCAGGCAGAAAATTATCAAGGAAACATTTAGTTTAAACAAAACTGTAAACCCAATGCATCTAATAGATATTTACAGAACATTTCACCCAGGAGCTGCAGAATATACATTCTTTTTCTCAGCACATGAATCATTCTCAAGGATAGATCATATTTTCACTAACAAGGCAAGTCTTAAAACACTCAAAAAACTTGAAACAGTATCAAGCATATTCTCTGCCCACAATGGTATAAAACTAGAAATTAGTTAACAAGAGAAATTTTGGAACCTGTGTAACTAGTTGGAATTTAAATGTATTTTCCTGAATGACCAGTGGGTCAATAAAGAAATTAAGAGGAAAATTAGAAAATGTATTAAAGCAAATAATAATGAAAACACAATGTAACAAAACCTGTGAGATACAGGAAAAGCCATAGTCAGAGGGAAGTTTATTGCTATAACTGCCTACCTCAAAAATGAGGAGAAACTTCAAATAAACAACCTAACAGTGAATGTTGAAGAACTAAAAAAAGCAAGAGGAAACCAAACCCTAAATTAGTAGAAGAAAAGAAATACTACTTATCAGAGCAGAAATCAATGAAATTGAAATAAAAAATACAAAAAATCAATGAAACAAAAGGTTGGTTTTTTCAAAAGTTAAACAAACTGGACAAAGCATTAGCTAGACTGGTTAAAAAAAGAGAGAGAGAGAGAAAATTCACATAAATAAAATCAGAAATGAAAAAGGAGACATTACAACCAATATTGCAGAAATACAAAAGATCATTAGTGGCTATCATGAGCCACTGTATGACAATAAATTGGAAAATCTTGAAGAAATGGATAAATTCCTAGATACATGCAACCTACCAAGATTGAATCAGTAATAAATCCAAAACCTGAACAGATCAATTATAAATAATGAGATAAAAGTCATAACAAAACATTTCCTAGTAAAAAGAGCAGAGGATCTGAAGGCTTCGCTGCTGAATTCTTCCTAAAATTTAAAGAAATAATACCAATCAGACTCAAAATAGTCTGAAAAATAGAGGACGAGAGAATATTTTCCAATTCATTTTTTGAGGCCAGTCCTAGCCTGATACTAAAACCAGAAAAAGACTCATCAAAAAAGCAAACTACAGGCAAATATATATGATTAATACTGATGCAAAAATTCTCAGCAAAATACTAGCAAACTGAATTCAACAACACATTAGAAAGATCATTCATCATGACCAAGTGGAATTCACTCTTGATATGCAAGAATGGTTCAACATAGACAAATTAATCAACATGATATATCATGTCAACAGAATGAATGGATAAAAACTATATAATCATCTGAATTGTTGTTAAAAAAAATTTGATAAAATTCAATATCCCTTTATGATAAAAACCCTAAAAAAAAAAACTGGGGATAGAAGAATCATACCTTAACATAATAAAAGCCATATATAACAAACCCACAGCTAGTATCACACTGAATGGAAAAAATCTAAAAGCATTTCCTCTAAGATCGGGAACATGAAAAGGATGTCCACTGTCACCACTGTTATTCGACATAATACTGGCAGTCCTAGCCAGAGGAATCAGACAAAAGAAATATATAAAAGACATAAGAAAGAAGTAAAATTATCCTTGTTTGCAGATGATATGATCTTATTTTGGGAAAAAACTAAAGACTTTACAAGAAAACTATTAAAACTAATTGACAAATTCAATAAAGTTCCAGGATACAAAAATCCACATACAAATACTAGTAGCATTTCTATATGCCCACAATAAACAATATGAAAAGAAATTTAAAAAGTAATACCATTTATAATAGCCACACATAAAATTAAATACCTAGGAATTAGCCAAAGGAGTGAAAGATCTCTATAATAAAAACTATAAAAAACTGATGAAGAAAATTGAAGAGGACACCAAAAATAAAAAATAATAATAATATTCCATGTTTATGGATTGAAAGAATTATTATTGCTAAAATTTCCATATTACCCAAAGCAATACGCAGATTCATTGCAATCCCTATAAAAATATCAATGACACTTTTCATAGAAATAGAAAAAACAATCCTAAAATTTAGTTGGAACCACAAAGGACCCCAAATCACCAAAGCAATTCTAGCTAAAAGAACAAAGCTTGAGGCATCACACTATCAGACTTCAAATTATACTACAGAGCTACAGTAACCAAAACATCATAGTACAGGAGTAAAAACAGACACATAGACCAGTGGAACAGAATAGAAAACCCAGAAGCAAATTCACACACTTATGGTGAACTCACGTTCAACAAAGTTGCCAGTAATATACAATAAGGAAAAGATAGTCTCTTCAATAAATGGTGCTGGGCAAACTAGATATCCATGTGCAGAAGAATGAAACTAGACCTCTATCTTTCATCATATACAAAACTGAAAATGAGATTGTTTAAAGACTTAAGTAAGATAACTCAAACCATGAAAGTACTGCAAGAAAGCATTGGGAAAAATCTCCAGGACATTGCTCTGGGCGAAGACTTCTTTAGCAATATCCCACAAACACAGGCAATGAGATCACATCAAGTTAAAAAGCTTCTGTAAAACAAAGGATGCAATCAACAAAGTGAAGAGATAACCCACAGAATAGAATAAAATATTTGTGGATAACCCATTTGACAAGGGATTACTAACCAGAATATATAAAAAGCTTAAACAAATCTCTAGAAAAAAACTGATAATCTGATGAAAATAGCAAACAGGCATTTGAAAAGATGCTTAACATCATTGATCATCAGAGAAATGCAAATCAAAGCTACAATGAGATATTGCATCCCAGTTAAAATTGCTTATAGCTGAAAGATAAGCTACAAAACATGCTGGCAAGGATGTAGAGAAAATGGAACCATTGTACACCTTTGGTGGGAATGTAAATTTGTACAACCACTATGGAGAACAATTGGGAGGTTACTCAAAAAACTAAAAATAGAGCTATCATATGATCCAGCAATCTCACTGCTGAGTATATGACCAAAAGAAATGAAATAAGTGCATTGAAGTGATATCTGCACTCCTATGTTTGTTGCAGTTCTGATTACAATAGCTAAGATTTGGAAACAATCTAAATGTCCATAAATAGGTGAATAGATTAAGAAAATATGGTGCTTATACACAATGGAGTACTATTCAGCAATAAAAAATAATGAGATCTAGTCATTTGCAATAAAATGAATGGAAGTGAAGGTCATTGAGGTGAACTGAAGTTAAATCAAGCAGGCACAGAAAGACGAATATTTCACATTCTCACTTACTTGTGGGATCTAAAAATCAAAACAGTTGAACTCGTGAGCATCGAGAGTAGAAGGATCATTATCTGAGACTGGGAAAAGTTGTGGAGGACTGGGGGGAAGGTGGAGATTGTTAATGTATACAAATATAGACAGAATGAATAAGGCCTATTATTTGATAGCTCAATAGGGTGACTATAGTCAATAATAACTTTACATTCTAAAATAATTTAAAGTGTGTATTTGGATTGTTTTCAATTCAATGTATAAATGCCTGAAAGGATGGATACCCCATTCATCTTGATGTGCTTATTTCACATTGCATGCCTGTATGAAAACATCTCATGTACCCCATAAATATATAAAATTACTATGTACCAACAAAACTTAAAAATAAATTTTATAAAACACCTGGGTATGAATATGCAAAAGAATTAAGTGGGACCTTTCCATTCCAAAGTACAAAATTAACTCAAAATGGATCATAGACTTAAACATAAAATCTAAAACTATAAAACTTAAAAAAAATAGGAGCAAATACTTTTGTGTGTTCTTGGTTATAATACCAAAAGCAGAAGCAACTAATTTTAAACAATACATAAATCGGACTAAATAAAAATTAAAAACTTTGTGTTACAATTGATGCTATCAGTGAAGTGAAAAGACAATTCACAGACTAGAATATATTTGCAAATCATATATTTGATAAGAAATTGTATCTAGAATACATAAATAATTCTTACATCTCAAAAATAAAAAGATAAACACACCAATTTAAAAATTGGAAAGGTTTTTAAAGGGATGTTTCTCTAAAGAAAATATATAAACAGCCAAGGAGCATACATAAGGAGCATACATACCGGTAACATAAGATGTTCAACCTTATTAGTCAATAGGGAAGTGAAAACCAAAACCGCAATGAGTTACCACTTTACACCACTAGGATGTCTATAACAAAAAAGACTGATAATAATGCATGTTGGTAAGAATATAAATAAATTGGAACCTTCATTAGTACTTTTCTGTTGTGACTAGTTTGGAAGTTCCTCAAAATGTTAAGCATAGAGTTACCACGTAACCCAGGAATTTCTTTCCTAGGTATACCAAAGATAGATAGAAACACATCCACGCAAAAACTTGTACATGAATATTTATAGCAGTCATATTTATTATAGCTAAAATGTGGAAATAACCTAAATGCTCACAACTGACAAGTTGATCAATAAAATGTGAGATAGCAATTAAAAAAGGATAGTATTCGGCAATAAAAAGGAATAAAATCCTAACACATAGCACAACATGGAAAAATACAAATGAAAATATTCTAAAGAAGAGATACAAGTATGTTAATTATATCTTAATAATATTGCTTTTAAAAAGGGGGAACACATCCACAATAAAACAGATGCAGATGTATGTGAACAATACTTTGAGTAATGTTGTACAAGTTCCTTGATTCATCTATTTTCTTTTTTTTTTCTTGGTCTTCAATACATTTTCCTGAGCTTGAAAGAGATGCATTACTCTACCAGTTCTTTGTCTCTTTCCAGAAGAGTTCTTTTCAAACAAACAGTCTGGGTGCAGGAGGTCACGCCTGTAATCCCAGCACTTTGGGAGGCTAAGGCAGGTGGATCATGATGTTAGGAGTTCAAGACCAGCCTGGCCAATATGGTGAAACTGTTTCTACCAAAGACACAAAAAATTAGCCAGGTGTGGTGGTGCCAGCCTGTAATTCCAGCTACTTGGGAGGCTGAGGCAGGAGAATCCCTTGAACCCAGGTGACAAATGTTGGAGTGAGCCTACATCATTCCACTGCACTCCAGCTGGGTGACAGAATGAGACTTCACCTCAAAACAAAACAAAACAAAACAAAACAAAACAAAACAAAAACAAAGAAACCCCCAATCACATAGTAGTGACCAATCTCCCAATTCTCAGGCTTTGTTTCCATTTCTTGATTCCATGGTATTGCTGGCAAAAAAACCTACCTTACTAAAGACTGCCACTATTTAAAAAAAAAAAAAAACATATGCCTTTAAACTTTTGTAAATGTCTAGTCACTTAACAGGTTTTATTTAAAACTTTTCTTTAAATATCTGTTTTATATTTTATCAAGTAATTATTGCAAAATTCTATTCGCTCCCCAGGTTCCAATTTTCATCAGGTTCAGCAAAATGCTTTATTTCCTGCTTAATCTGATAATTAAAGTGATTAGGCATTTATTTCCCATCACCAGCTTCATGCCATACCTACAAACTTAAATTCAAGCATAGTTATAATATTTTTTGTTCAGTAGACACAGGTCCTTCTGTTTTTGATTTAACCATTACAGTACTCCCTTTCATATTCCTTTCTAAATTCACTTTGTCAGCCTCATTCTCTTAGCCCATGATCACATACATTTTACTAATATCAGCCTCCAAAGTTCTTATATTCTCTATATACTGGCCACAATCAACAAACAAACAAAGTTTTAAAACTCACTTTTAAAATGTCACTTAACCCTTATGTAAGTGATATTACATTTAATGCTAATTATTGAAATACCAGTTTAATTATATTTAATACTAATTATTGAAATACCAGTAGCTTAAACAAAGAGATCAAGTGTACTTTCTCACATAATCAGGAGTCTCGACACAATCACTACAAAATTAACATTCTATTTCACTCATTCTCTCATCTGCCCAGTTTTTAAAGAGTTTTTTGGTTTCTAATGTCCCTATTATGTTGGATTTTGCTGTCATTTTTGTTGTTTCATCATTACAAGATGGCTCTCATACAACCATTTCCACTTTTGCATGCCAGGGATGAAAAGGAAGAAAGTGATGAAGTCTATATTAAGAAAGTAAAACTTTTGCAAAACTTTTCCCAAAACTTTTGCAAAAGCAAAAAGACATCTACCTACATATTTAAAGTGAGCAGATATTTTCCTATGGCCACGTCCAAATGAAAGATTTTGGGAAGGATAGACATTTTAGCTAGAAACATTGCTGATATATTAGTTTCTATTGCTGCATAACAGACTATCATAAACTTAACTACTAAAACAATACGCATTTATTAGCTCATAACTATTTAGGTCAGAATTCTGGGGGAGCTCAACGTGTTTATCTGTATAGGGTATCACAAGTCCAGAATCAGTATACTGGCCAGGCAGAAATCATATCTGGAGACTCTGTGGAATAATTTCTCCCAAGCTCATTTGGGTTGCTTCCTAAATCCAGTTCCTTGTGATTATAGGTCTGGTTCCCCATTTCTTCACTAGCTGTCATCTGGTAATATATCTTAGCCCCTTAAGGCAACCCATATTTCTTCTCACAAGTGCTCCTCCATCTGTAAATCAGTAATGAATTGTCAAATCTTTCTCACACTTTGCATCTTTCTGTCTTCCTCTTCTACTACCAGCTGGAGGAAGCCCATTGCTGTTAAAGGGCTCACGTGATTACATTAGGCCCACCTAGATGATCCTTCTACCTTAAGATCGACAATACCATATAACATAATTACAATCAAGGGAGAGATAGTTCATCATATTCACAGGTTTCACACACACTCTAAGAAGAGGGAATTATACAAGTGTAAAGATATGAGGTCCTTTTTAGAATCTTATCAACCACAGCTTCCTTGATAAACATCAAGCTTTTGTTACAAAACAGAAGGTGAAAATAGTTACTGGATAAGGAACAAAAGATGCCTGCAATAATCTCTAGTTCTACATTTAAATCACTTCTTTCCTATTCAGTTAATCACTTAAAAACACCATCTATACTTGCTGACTTGATTTCCTAAATAATTTTTATAATTGTCTCTTTGACTGCCCAAATCTGCCTTCTATCCCATTACACCAATTAATATTCCATGGAAGGAGTTACTGAAGATCTCCAGATAGAAAATCCAGGAAATGGATTCCAGTCTTTATTTGTTGATTATTTCTCTAAAAGGTTAGCACTAGTAAACTTTCTTCCTTGGTGAAACTGTAGTCCCTAATTGATATGACATCTTTAACTTCATGTTTTATTCCTACCTGAACAGTTTTCTATATTTCTGGGCCAGCTATATAGCATATAATCACCTGGTGACCTAAGAGTGATTACTGCAGAAGCTTAGAATGGTTGATTTATGCGCATCCTTTTTCATTCTTCCTGAGAGAGGCAGCAGGAATGCGAAAACAATAGTAGCTTCCTTCTCCCTAGAGAAGAAGATATGAGACCTTAGGTTAAAACAACAAAAGTTTCCATGCTTCCAGCAACGTGTATGTATAGACTGAAGTCTCCCACTAAGTTCTGTGCCATGACGCCCCTCCATTTACACAGCAAAGAGCTAGTAGTTCTATGATTCTATACATGCCAAGACTGACTGTACAGATTCAACAGAAAAATAGACTAGGAAAACTCAATTATAAAGTGAGCATGTAACCAAGAATCATGAGGTATTCGAAGAAAGTCAGCATCATAAAAGAGAAAAAAATAGAAAAATTGCAGGAAACAGAGTCAATAAACTGAAAGTGATTATGGAGAAATAAAAGAATAGATAAAATAAGTATATAATAGACACAGTAAAGAAGCATATTATGAGCTAGAAGACAAAGCTAGAAGACAAAAAAAATCCTCTTTATGAAGAATAATTCATTATTCTTTATGAGGAATTTTTTTTTATCTTCTAGCTTTGTCTTCTAGCTCACAATATGAGCATGTTATGAAGGCAAATGGAGAAGGAATTTATGTAAAATAAGTTCTAAATTGGAAAAGAACTCTTAGGAATTGCAACATTTGGCTAATAGAAAAAGAGATCAGAGAGAAGAGTGTAAAGTTAGTATTCAAGATGAGATAAGAATGGTTCAGATATTAAGGAAATCTTTACTCTTAGACATTTTGAACATTCAAGAAAGCAGAAAATCCTATGTATCTTCCAAGGGGGAGAATTACAGTTAATCTATATAGAGGCAATAAAAAGTTATATATATATATTTGTTAACATCTATTCATCTAGCTATATTAGTATCAACACTGAATGTATTATTAGAAGACAGTGGAACAATATCCTCAAAATAATAAAAAAAAATTTAAAGCATATATTCCAATAGGTAGCCAAACTATAATTAAAAATACATATTAAGATATATAAGAACACTGCCTGACATAATGTTGCAGGATGTTCTTCAGATAGTTAGAATAAATTTTTCTAGAGAAAATGTAGTATTTTCCCAAGTAAGAAATTTTATGTTCGGAATTCAAAGATAAAAATGACTTTCTTGAATTGGACAGAAACATTGATAGTAAAAAATATATATATTTACATTTTTACACATCCCTTTGAATAAGGCAGGCAGCTCCAATTCTATTCCTGAGTATACATTGCACATGCTCGAATAGAATGTAAAATATGTGCACACAACGTTTAAAGTCCAAATGTTAAAATATTAAAATCATTTATGTTTTACTGCTTTTACAGTTCATATCAATGAATATGGTGTTGTTTCTGATTTAGTATTAATTATCATATAATTTCTAAAAATTGTTATATATGTTTCTGATAATTTAAGAGATAATTTTCACTATATAAAATTAAAGTATAGAACTTTAACTCCAAAGAAAATATAAAATATATGAGACTAAAATTTGCTGAGCAGGCCCTGTGAGCTTTCACAACAAACATTAAAATCAATTTTCAATATTTCAATTATTTTAGAAGATGCTAATGTGTGCTATACAGAGTTTCTGCATAGAGAAGACTTTCGTTTCCAAAACTGCTGGAAATGTCACCTGTACATGCCTGACTGCTGAGTTTTCCCAGTAAGCAACGTTCTCTGCTGGAGAGCACTAATATGAAGAATTATCCCCTGATATACTTTGGCTGTTTCCCCACCCAAATCTCATCTTGAATTATAATCCTCATGTGTAGAGAGAAGAACCTGGTTGAAGGTAATTGGATCATGAGAATGGTTTACCCCATGCTGTTCTCATAATAGTGAGTGAGTTCTCACACAATCTGATGGTTTAAGTGTGGCACTTACACTCTTGCTCTTTCCTCTGCCACCACGTAAGACATGCCTTGCTTCCCCTTCACTTTCTGCCATGATTGTAAGTTTCTTGAGGCCTCTCCAGCCATGTGGAACAATAAGTAAATTAAACTTCTTTACTTTATAAATTACCTAGTCTCAGGTAGTATAAAAATGAACTAATACAGAAAATTGGTTCCAGGAGTTTGAGGAACTTGTATAAAGACACCTGAAAGTGTGGAAGCAACTTTGGAACTTGGTAATGAGCAGAAGTTGGAACAGTTTGTAGGGCTCAGAAGAAGACAGAAAGATGTGGGAAAGTTTTAAACTTCTTAGAGATTTGTTGAATGGTTTTGACCAAAATGCTGATAGGAATATGAAAAAGTAAGTTCAGGCTGAGGTGGTCTCAGATAGAAATGAGGAACTTATTGGGAACTGGAATAAAGGTTACTCTTGCTACACTTTAGCAAAGAGACTGGAAGCATTTTGCTACTGCCCTAGAGAGCTGTGTAACTTTGAACTTGAGAGGGACAATTTAGGGTATTTGGCTGAAGAAATTTCAGGCAGCAAAGCATTCAACATGTGATCTGGCTTTTCCTGAAAGCATGCAGTCATATACATTCATAAAGAGATGGTCTCAAAATCAAACTTACTTTTAAAAGGAAAGCTGAGCATAAAAATTTGGAAAATTTGCAGCCTAATCATGTGGTAGAAAAGAAAAACTCATTTTCTGGGGAGAAATTCAAGGTACCAACTGTAGAAATTTGCATATGTAACAAGGAGCAGAATGTTAATGGCCAAGAGAATGGAGAAAATGTCTTCAGGCCATTTCAGAGATCATCATGGCAACCCATCCTATCACAAGCCCAGAGGCCTAGGAGGAAAAAATGTTTTTATAGGCCAGGCCTAGCCTCGCACTGCTCTGTGCAGCATCAGGACATGGTGCCCTGTTTCCCAACCACTCCAGCTCCAGTTGTGGCTAAAAGGGGCCAAAGTAAAGCTCAGGTGATTGCTTCAGAGGGTGCAAGCCACAAGACTTGGTAGTTTCCATGTGGTGTTGGGCCTGAGGATATACAGAAGATAAGAATTAAGCTTTGAGAGCCTCCATCTAGATTTCAGATGATGTATGGAAATGCCTGCATGTCCAGACAGAAGTCTTCTGCAGGGGTGGAGTACTCATGGAAAACCTCTACTAAGGCAGTGTGGAGAAGAAATGTGGTGTTGGAGCTCCTACACAGAGTCCCAACTGAGGAACTGCCTAGTGAAGCTGTGAGAAGAGAGTCACTGTCCTCCAGATGTCAGAAAGGTAGATCCACTGAAAGCTTGCATTATGCTTCTGGAAAAGCCACAGGCACTCAACACCAGTCTTTGAAAGCAGCCATGGGGCTGCACCCTGCAGAACCACAAGGGCCAAGCTTCCCAAAGCCTTGGGAGTCCATCTGTTGCATCAATATGCCTTGAATGTGAAACATGGAGTTAAAGAAGATAATGTTGGAGCTTTAAGATTTAATGACTGCCCTGTGGGGTTTCAGACTTGCATGGAGCCTGTAGCCTCTTTGTGCTGACCAATATACCCAATTTGGAATGGGAGTATTTACCCAATGCCTATACCCCACTGTCTTGGAAATAGGTAACTTGTTTATAATTATAGACTCATCGGGGGAAGAAACTTGCCTTGTCTCAGATGAGAATTTGGACTTGGACTTTAGATTTATGTTGGAATGAGTTAATGTTTTGAGTGACTGTTGGGAAGGCATAATTGTGTTTTGAAATGTGAAAAGTGCATGAGATTTGGGGAGGGCTAGGGGCAGAATAATATGTTTGGCTCTGTGTGCCCAACTAAATTTTATCTCAAATTGTAATCCCCACATGTCAAGGGAGTGATCTTGTGGGAGGTGATTGCATCATGGTGGCAATTTCACCCATGCTGTTCTCAGGATAGTGAGTGAGTTCTCATGAGATCTGATGATTTGAAAGTGAGGCTTGTCTGCTTTCACTCTCTGTCCTGCCACCATATAAGATGTTCTTTGCTTCCTTTTCACCTTCCACTCTTTTCAGCCATGTAGAATGGTGAGTCAATTAAATCTCTCTTTTCACATAGAGATAAAGGACTCAGTCTCAAGTAGTCTGTTACAGCAGTGTGAAAATGAGCTAATACATCCTTCTTTCCCAAACAGCCAAAATTCAATGGTTGGTTGATATGGAAATATAAAGATTTGGCTGGCTGGGCTTAATTTGGGACACACTGGAAAGATCATTCCAGCTTCAGAATTCCTTATAGGGTTGAAAATATGATGTTACAAATGCATTACAGTTCAATTTTTGATTCCGCCAAATCCTGCTTCTCTTGCTCATTGAAATATGTTGTTCCTGAGAGTATTGCTCATAACCTACATGGAGGCAAACCCTGATCTCCCAGCCTGTGTTTCAGGAGTGCCACCAACAACACATTGCTCTGAACTGTGGACAACAAGGGTGAAAGACACTGGATCTACTGAATTCATTTAAATGTATTTGATTTCAAACTCAGATAACATTAAGTAATGCACATTTTATGCAATATAATGTTTTTGCCTACTTATAAAAAATAAATAATTCAAAATCATTTTACTTGCATAGGAAAACATGTATGAAGCATACATTTTGTATAAAATTTCAAGGTAGAAATAATCATAAATTGATATAATAGAAAAACTTTAACTGTTTAGTTTTTTTATCTTGTGGATTTAAATTAAATGCCTGCCAGCAAATATACTCCTTTTTTTTAAAAAAAATTAAGATATTATTTTCTTTAATTGTGCTGCTCAAGAGCCGCTATAGGAGTACTTAATGAAAGTACCTCACATAATAAAATCAATTCACTTCAGAGAGCCATCTCTCTTCTTTTTTCTAGGCAGACACTATTCTTGTGGATCATGAGTTTATACTTCTTTGTGGTTCTATTAATATTAATTTATAAAAAACAAAATCTCAAGTCAGTTAGAAGGCTTTTTGTGGAAAGGTAACAGTAATTTCCTGTTATGTTTAATTTTTTATTACTTTAAATTTTCGAGGTATATCCTTAATTACTTAAGATGCATATATATTCATCATCAAATGAAAGTGCATATATTCTGAAATGTACATTTTCTTGTGTAAAAAGTTTGAAAATACTTTTTAAATCATAAAAATACAAATTTACATGTAAATCTATTGTTGAGATAAGACTTATTATAACAACTGCAACCTTTGTTTGTGCTTATTTTACTATGTGTGTTCCTTTCTAAAATGTGAAAGTCCAGAAATAATGGGCTTTTTATCTTTCATTGCTATTTTACTATGGTCTATCAAACAAGCAGTGCCAATTAATCAATGTGTGGTCACAAATATTTGTTAAATTATTAATTTTATACACAAGTTAAAGGACAATTGACTCATGTATTTTCTCAAGTTTCAAAATAGTAATAATTGGGATTAATAAATCTGTAGGTTGAGAAAGACAAAGAGAGAGACAGAGAGAGAAGAGGAAATAATAAATTCCAGGTTTCTGGCTTGAACTAGATAGAAGCTGGTTCCATTTACTTGGAGTGGAGGAGCATGGGGGTTAATATTAGAGTGTTACAGGCATACAGTTTTTGAATTGGGAATTGTTTAGATAAATTGAATATGAGAAGGGTACTAAATAGTTAGAAATAAATGTTAATAGAAATACAAAATTCTGGATAAGTGATAAGTTACACTACACTGCTTTGAGATAAGTTAGACTTGGTGATATTACAAACTAGGAATCTTTATATAGCCTTCAGTATCTTGATCATTGCCTTGAAAATACAAGTATAATAACTTGTATTAAGCAAAATTCTTAATGATCCATTAAGAAATCCCAGTAATCATTAACTGCATAAGCTTTCAAAATAAATAATAATGTTAAGTATTAGTAAATGTTAACATTAATGTTAATGTGAAATAATGGTTTTAGAAGTTGCCAGAAAAATATAAACACAGAAGCCATAGGTTATTGAAATTCACATTTGCTTCTATATCTAAATGTATACATAAATTATTTGCCACTCTGTCTTTGGAAAAATCTGTTGCAATCTTTTTTTTTTTTTTTCCTAAGTACTTTGCTGCTCTTAACAAAATCCAGTTACTTGTTAGTAAAAAGGCAGGGGAGAAAAAATAGAAGGTAGTTAACTATCTGTGTTTACTATAAGAAAAGCAAGAATTGCTTAGTTTAGGCATAAATACAAGTATTTTCAGACACCCTAGATTGAAACTTATATGACTGAGCCATTTCTCTTATGAATACATACACACACACACACACACATATATTCCCTTATGAATATATATATTTTCTGAACATATGTATGTCTATGTGGGTTTCTTGGGGTGTTTAGATTTATTTCTCTTATTTATCCAGCATACTGTGTATATGCTCTCCTGGCCCATCTTGGCCCATTTTAGGCCTTGGTTTTGGACTCAGAACTGGTTAGAATCAGTCTTCAGTTTAAATACTCAGCTCCAACCATAGCATCTGGATGAGGGGGTATTGTCCCTGGCTGCAGAAAAAGCTACAAAATATAGTTTGAGTAATTATAGTAATGCCAGTTGAATTTAACTATAATGAAAATCTGATTGAACAATGTAGAATTTTTATTATATATTGTTTAAAAAGAAGGCACAAGGAAACTGAAAATAAGTAGATTTTGTGTGTCAGCTAAAATATTCCTTTTAACATATGGTAGCTGTGGATGATTTTCACAGTTCACAGATATGTGAGTATGACAGTAAACATATTCTTAAGCTCTAAGCATCTCAAATAAAAATAATCATAATTTGAAATAAATAATATCCAGCACTGATTAAAACTTATTTTACTTATCTATTCATAGACAGTCTGCTACTAGTATAATTACACTGTATCTTTATAATGATTCTTGGCACTTATATTGAGGTAGTGGGGAAGGAAAATTAGAGGGAGCCGGTTGGACTAATAGAAGTGATGAGAAAAAGGCAAAAGGCACACATCAAAATATCATAAAATGCAAACAAGAAATGAAAAATAAATATATCCATGAACATTATAAATTTAAATTGATTGTTTCAATTAATTTTTATTTGAATTGAAATTGAAAGATTATTTAATTGAATAGAATTGAAAGATTTTATTTACCTTAAAATCTTTATTTTATCTATATCATTAATTCAATTTTATACATTTTGAAATGTATGTTTTTTATATTGATATATAAACTCCATGAAGATAATGCCTCTGGCCCTGTGGTTGATTTCCACCATTTAACTGAATGAATGAACCAAAATAGGAATAATAATTATTGGCTAAATGGAAGAAAGAATACACAAATGAATGAGCATCTGCCTTTACCATAGGGATCCAAGAAAAACTTAAAAGGGAAGAAATTTGAGCTGGATCTATGATAGTACATAAGAAAAGAGAAATTGCAATATATGGAATATATCTATACACTAATGCCAAGAACATTAATACTTAGAGCGAGCTAAGGTATAACACAGCCATATTAAGGGCAGGAAGAAGAAAACAAAAAGAGACAACACGCTATGTATAAGTGAATCTGTCACGTATGAATCCTCCCTAATACTTCATTAATAACATGGAATAAGCAAAATTATTAATAAAAGGAGTGATTTATTTTAATTGTAAAATAAATGAAATGAAGAAACAAGGAAGACAATATTCTTAATTTTAATTTTTTTTCTAGTTTAAAAACCTAAGTGTGAGGTTAATATCTTTGGCAAAAGCATAAAAGTTACAGATATTTTATTTTTATGATCAAATTTTTAGGATGAGAATAACATATGAATTGAATGTGGAATCACAGAAAAACACAAAGAATGAAATATTAAGAAAGCCATAAAATTCTTTTACTCAGAGACATGCATTCTTAGTAACCTTACATAGATATTTCCATGTAAATGGCTCTTTGAAATGCCCATTTCTTAGTCATATTTAACTGTGTTTCAAAAATTTTTCTTTATGAAATATATACACTAATGTTCATAGGAAGATACATTTCATGAAAAATAAACTACTTTTTTTAAAAAAAAGTCTGACATTTCTCTGCTGCCATTAGTTGAATGAAATGCAAACCCAAATCAGCTCTGTTTGTATCAAATATTAGTGCTATTATATTATCACCAACCAAATACAAATGCATTACTGTATTTTTCTTATGGAATCAAAGCTACACACTTTTGAATTGTTAGATAAAACTTATTCACATTTGTAAATTGAACTGAACACACATGAGACATTTGCAAAAGATTAAGAAAACGTGAGTGAAAACCTAGACTTTCTGTTCACACTGCTCCACCCATTCTAAACTCAGGCAAACCAAACTTCAAAACTGTAGACAATGGGTTATTATTTTAGTTTTTAATAAAATAATTCTTGGATAGATAATAGACAAACCATACTCTAATAAAATCTATGACCGTGAATTAAAGATAGTTACAAATGTAATGGAATAAGTTCATTTCTACACACTTTCCTTCCTGGAAATTTTCCATCCAGAGAAATGAGAAACAGAAGTATAATCTGCACCTAATCTCAGACAGAATTGTAGTAAGTAGTTATCCAGAATGAAAGAGTAATATAAAAATCTTAGACGCTTAGAACCATGGGAAAAGGGCACATGAGTGTATTATAATGGTTGGTCTAGCTATAGTTTGATGCCAAGAAAAAGCATTGTATTCAAAGTGGAATGAAAAATATATCAGTTAGAAAATGATAGATTAGGTGAATTATAGTAGAAATTATCCCCCAAATCTCAGTGATTTTCAACAACTAAATTAAAAAGTTCAATTTTGCCCTCACTAGATATGTGCTAAAGCAAATCTCATGGCAGTAATCATTACCAATCTTATGACAGAGAAAGAACAAAAACCAAAACAATAAGACATGGGCAGATTACTTGCTGGTTCTTGAAAATTCTACTTAGAAAATAAATGTTTCTTTCATCCCTATTTCATTGATTAACATATGCAAAGATAATTCTAATATCTACTGGCAGTGAGAATATAATATTTTCTCAGAAATGAACAGGAATCAATTTGTAGATAATTGAGATATGTAATATAAACTCTATTATTTACAAATAGTCTTTCACCATTTATTTTGTTTGAAATATATACTCAGTTATGCTCCTTCAATAAGGCAAACAGAAACCCTGCCTACTCATGACATCACACTCAAAGACTTGGAATTCATGGTCATATCTATAACAGGTAAAATATATCTTTCCCTGATACAGACATCCATGTACTAAGAAGACAACCAGTTCTTAGTTGCCTCAGACTCCCTAGAGAGTCCTGCTCTCTCCTCTTCAACAGCATATATTGATGGAACAGGGGAGGGTAATGGCAATAAATACTTCAGTATAAGAATAGAAAGAATGGGAGTTTCATAGCTAATACTGGTCTATAAAAATTCTGATATCTTGTTAGGAAGACAATGAATAGGCCCCCTATTTTAGAGTGAAGAATTTGCGTTGAATGTCTTCCCTGAGACTCATTGTCTGATCCGTTTTCCTTCGTGGTTCTTAGGTGTTCTCATGAAATCTTTCCTTTTCTATTACCTTCTTCAACTCTATTTTAAAATATTTAAAGAAAGTGAAGATGAAGGTTAAAATTGAGACACAACAGAAAAATAACGGAACTGATTCAATGGTAGTTTTCAAGGTAGCTAAAGGAGAATCAACATATTTATTTTTTGAAATTTTCAATGAAGAAAAGCATATAATTGTATAACTAAATAGAACAAAATTAAGATGTTTTTCAAAGACAAGTCCCAAACTAAAAGAAGTTTTTTCTAACCATACTGAAGTTGCACACCATGTACTTAGAAAAGCAGAAACAAATGAGTAACACAAAGCCAAGTCCCAGCAAGTTTGCTTTATCTCGCAGATAAAATGTAATGGTCTGATTGGCAAAAACATCACATTAGGAAGAAATGTGATATGGGAACCTACGCTCCTTCCTGCTCTATTATGGCTATATTACCTTACTTTTCCCTTTCAAGTTCAAAATCTGTTGGAAATAATCCTCCACAATAAATTATCATTGCTAGCATAAGCGGTGTGATTTCTGTCTTCCTAACGGGTACACTAGACCAAATTTGATTGTTAAACAGTTTGTTTTTCAGAAAATAATATATGATATTCATGTTTCATTCACTATATATAGTTTTTTAAAATTAGACTCTGGTTCATAGAGATATTTCAGGTTAACAGAAAAATTTAGCAGAAGGAACAGCTTTTCCACATATTCTCTGCCCTGACGCATGCATAGCCTCTCTCATTATGAGCATACCCTCTTCTCACGAGTGATACATTTATTATAATTGATGAACCTACATTGACACATACTTATCATCTAAAGTCTATTGTTTACATTAGGACACACTCTTGGTTTTATGTAGTCTATGGGTTTAGACGAATGTATAAAATGATATGTATTCACCATTACAACATCATACAGAGTAGTTTCATTGCCCTAAGAATTATCTGTGTGCCATATAGATTCCTTACCCCTTTAACCACTGTCAACCACTATTGTTTTCTGCCTGATAAATAGAGTTTATTGATTGATTCACCTGCTGAAGGACAACTTGGCTGCTTCCATGTTTTGGCAATTATAAATAAAGCTGCTATAAATATCTATGTGCAGGTCATTTTGTGGACATACATTTTCACCTCCTTTGAGTAAATGCTAAAGAACACAGTTGCTAAGTTCTATGATAAGTGTTTGTTTAGTTTTGTAAGATACCAACAAACTGCCTTCCAAAGTGGCAGTATCATTTTCCATTCCAACCAGCAATGAATGAGTTACTGTTGCTCCAGATTCTCAGCAGAATTTGATGTTGTTAGTGTTCTGAATTTTGGTCGTTCTAATAGGTATGTTGTGCTATTTCATTATTGTTTTAATTATGACATATAAGGTAGAGTAACTTTTCATATGCTTGTTTGCCGTTTGTATATATATATTTTGGTGAAGTTTCTGCTAAGGTCTTTGGCCCATTTTTTAACTGAGTTGTTCACGTTCTTGTTGAATTTTAAATGTTCTTCATATAAACTGGACAGCAGCTTTTTATCTCATATATCTTTGCAAATATTTTCCCCCCGTCTATAGCTTATCTTTTTAGTCTCTCAACAGTGTCTTTTGCAGAGCAGAACATTTTAATTTCAATGAAATCCAACTTATCAATTCATTTTTTCAGGAAGAATGACTTTGGTGTGGCATGTAAAAAGTCCTCACCAAAACCAACTTCATCCAGATTTTCTCTTATATTGTCTTTTAGGAGTTTTTATAGTTCTGTATTTTGTATTTAGGTCTGTGACTTATTTTAAGTTAATTTGTGTGACGTATATAAGACTTGTGTCTAGATTCTCTTTTTTTTCCATGTGGATAACCAGTTGTTCCAGTGATATTTCTTAAAAACTATTTTTCTACATTGTATTGTCTTTTTTATGATTTTATTTCTCTCTGATTAACCTAAAGAATGCTATTAATTCTTTAGTTTTGTAGGTTTTTTTTTTTTTTGAATTTTTACTTGTTGTTAGGACAAAGCAGTGACACTATCATCCTATATGCCAAACCAGAAATCAAAAGTTTATATAGTTTTTAAAAGGTTCCACATGTTGCACATTTACTGTGCTTCACATTCAAAATGCATTGCAGAAACTGTGTAATCATTTGCTTGTACATGAAAGCAACTATTTATATCAATTTAACTAATCCCTTATTCCAGTTTGCAGGACAATAAGTGATACATAGTGCATGCTCTACAATTTGTTGACAATATATTTTTCAAGGTTCACCTGAAAATTTAAAGTGCAAGTGAAAGTGAAAAATAGTAAAGAAATGCCTGTGATTTTAAATGTAAAATTCTTAAAATTGTTTTGTGCAAACTTTGTATTTAAACAGTGCGAAGAAAGATATCCATATGGCAATATTTCTTCACCTAGATATTGGTATATGTTCATATATTATTCCTAATGAGAGTTTTTTTTTCTTTAAATTTACTTTAAGTTCCAGGTTACATGTACAGAATGTGCAGGTTTTTTACATGGGTATACACGTGCCATGATTGTTTGGTGCAGCTATCCTTGACCAATGCTGATGACAGTTGTATTGGGTTCTTAAATAGGTCCGTCACCCATAAAGTGCAAGAGTAATGCCATGGAGTCTAAATACCATCCTGTCAATTCCAAGGCTGCTAATAGAAGAACAAAGTATGACTCTCTAAACCTTAGACTCGAAGTCCCCTAATCATTTGGGGCCACCTATACTGTTACACAAAATACTATTCTCATGTGAAATTGCCTACTATACTCAAGTTATTCTCATTTCTCCTTAATATCAACAGTATTTGTTTCTTGCCTCTGTTATAAAACTCATTACTTTGTATTATCGTTTTCTTAATATAGTTCCCACATGAATATATCCCTAGTAATTTAATACAGTATTTGGTACCACATCTAGACATATTAGGGACTTAGCATTGTCTGCTGAATGAATGCATTAAATGCAGATGAAACAGGAGCTGCACTTAAGTAAAAGGGAAAAGCACTTTTAAAAATGTCTAAATATTTTAAACATAATAAAGATTCTGAAATTAGAAAAATACAGTCATAGAAGTCATAGTAAGTAAATTGGGTTATTGAGGAAGAAGACCGAGAAGTTAATAGTGTGATTGGGGGCTGGGCATGATGGCTCACGCCTGTAATCCCAGCACTTTGGGAGGCCAAGGCAGGTGGATCACCCTGAGGTCAGGAGTTCAAGACTAGCCTGACTAACATGGTGAAACCCCATCTCTACTAAAAACACAAAAATTAGCCAGACGTGGTGGCTGGCACCTGTAATCCCTGCTACTTGGGAGCCTAGGCAGGAGAATTGCTTGAACCCACTGCACTCCAGGCTGGGCAAGAAGAGCAAAACTTTGTCTCAAAAAAAGAAACCGTTTGATGGGTTGCTGAGGTCATAAAATCTGTGAAAAGAAAAGGAGAAAACAGATGGAATGATCAGGTCATAATGGTTATTTGATTAGCTTTCTCTTCATAGGGCTGGAAAAGCCTCAGACTGTGGTGCAGATTGGATTAAGTGTCTTCCAACCCACCATATTTGTATAAAATGTTCTTTCTTGAAGGGAAATCTAAAGAGTATATCTCATATTGTAATGCAAGGTATCACAATATTTTGTGGATATCAATTATACAGTACCATAGTATATTCTATAAAAATATGCTTTGAAGCTATACTAAGTACCAAAATTTCTGAAAGTTGCTAATTGCCATAGTTATTAATAATCTACTGTAACTCTTCTTACCACAGTAATAAACAGCTAATGGTAAAAAGTTTAAAGATGTTTTAGGTTATTTTCTTTTAATGAATCTTCTCTCTTCCTGGAGTATATATGTCACCTTAATAATATTTTCACATGCTTTTTCCATAGTGTATCTACCAAATAAGAATCCTGGAAGTTACAGAGAGTTAAAACTCCATCTTATAACCTGGTTCAGCAGGACATCAGAGGACCAGTAGGATAATTACAGTTTACCAGCTGAGAAACAGTGGCATGTAACTGCCAGCACGTTACAAGAAAATTGAACACAATTGACTGTCACTTAATTTTATTTTCATTTTTCTATCAACACAACCTTTTCCCTTTCACTTATTATCTGAAATGATAGAAATGGAAGTCTCTATTGTTTTTATAAACTCAAGACAGTGTACAACAAATTTTTAAACCTACCAATGTAAAGTCAACAGACTAACCAGATCATAGAGGTTTTGATCATTCTTAATTATAGATCAGTCAATAGTTGAAATCAAACTATAAGTCAGTCAATGATTAATCACTGAGTATAATCTAAAATAGATAACTCTGCCTATGTTCTCAATTTAAAGTGAGGTGTAATTGATCCATCAGTAACTCAGATTTTAAAAGAAGCATTCAATAAACAAAAAAAAATATGTTGGTATTTTTGGATTCTCCCTACCTCAAGGGAAATATCACATTAAAAATCCGTCTTTAAATTAAATACCCAGCAAGTCTCAGTCTTCTAGAACCATGTAGAAGAGGGAAATCATCTGCACACCTTCAAATAGTCCAGTCTTCTTTCACTTACTCAACAAATCTTTATGGAGCTTCTAAGATATTCTGGCTATCATGTAAAGTGCTGGACATGTAATGTTGAATAAAAATAAGCATTATTCGTGCCCCCTTGGAGCTTTCCATATTTTGGTGTAATATGCACTTATTAAATAATCACATTAATGCATACTTGCAAAAATAACAAATAGAGATGTGGCAGGGACACAAAACAAAAGGCATCCCTGCTATGAGAAATTAAAATGTTTATTAATGTAGGAAACATATATTTATTGAGCCTCTCTCTGTGTAACACTATGTTAATAATTAGGAATCAACAGTTAACAAAAGATATAAATTTTCTGCCCTTGTAGAGCTATTGTACCAGTAGTGGAAAACCAATAAATAAATAAGAAAATACATATATTGTAAATATTGGTGACTGTTCTAAAGGAAAATAAAACAGAGTAAGACAACTAATAAGTCACAGTTGTTAGATAATTTTCTTAAGAAAAGTAGGCATATGTTCATTGGCATCCCCAAATTTGCTCTTATATTTCAGACCTTTAAATCGTTAAAAACAATTGTATTTCATCTGAATCTGCTAATGCATTCTTCGGTATATCCTTTGAATACTGGACATGGCTTCATTCATTTTTTGTTTTACATTAACATAATTGAATAGTCTGTTTGGTTTCAGCATTTTTGCATACTTTTGGCACAATTTCTATTTCTATTTTGACATCTTGTGTAAATAATTATTTGAAGTCGCTTTACTCTCTAAGCAAGTTTACTGTGATAGCATAAAGGCAGAGCTGATGACAAATAAAATACATAAATAAATACACAAATAAAGCTTCAAAATTCGGTAGCTAAGGAAAATAGAAGTTTATTTTATTTTCATGTAACAGTATCTGATGAGTAGATAATCTCTGGTCAGGACAGTAGGTTGTTATGCCCCTTACAAGAACTGGCTGTCAACATTGATCACCCTCAATTACACCTACCGTGAGCAACAGGCAAGGTGTGGGAATCCAGGACAATTATACTGTAAAAGATAAAACAGATTTCATCTCTCGTATTACACCAATGGAAACCTCATGACCATTTATCACCTTATATTCCTATTAGAAAAGGGAAAATAGATTTGGTTGAACAAACTAATCTTCACCATAGTGAGAAATTTAGAATTTAGTTTTCCAATATTCAAATAGATGGAATGGATATAAAATTTGAGAGTGCCAAACCCAAGTATTTGATCTGATCACTCTGAGAAGTGAATACATTGTATAGTTATGAAAAGAATTATAGAATTAACATAAACTATCATGATTGTATACTGAAGCTGAGGGAGTTCAGGAAGTAACTTAAAGCTGTATAAATTAGCAAGTTGAAATTATGAGGGTCATCCTACAGATGCCAGAATCCTAGTCCATTTGTTCTCAAACATTCTGGGTGCAAAATCTTTATATATGCTTCAATATTATTGAGGATCCTCAATAGCCTTTGTTTATTTGGTTATATCTACTGAGATGTACCTTGTAATATAAAATGGAAAATTTTAAAATACATTAATTTTTAGGTAGGAATAATAGACTCACTCCTTGTTAGCACACCTTCTGAAAAAATCCTATTTTTCCCAAAATGAAACTAAGTGAGAGAAGTGGCATTGTTTTATTTTATTTTATTATTATTGTTTTTTTGAGACAATTTCACTGTCACCTTGCTGAAGTGCAGTGGCACAATCTGGGCTCACTGCCTCCAATCATTCAAACGATTCTCCTGCTTCAGCCTCCTGAGTAGCTGGGATCACAAGCATGTACCACCACAACAGGCTATTTTTCGTATTTTTAGTAGAGACGGTGTTTCACCATGTTGGCCAGGCTCGTTTTGAACTCCTGCCCTAAAGTGATCAGCCTGCCTCAGCCTCCCAAAGTGCTGGGATTATAGGCATAAGTCACAGCTCCTGGCTGGCTTTATTTTTCATTTTTACAAATTTCTTTGTTCTGACTTAGAAGATAGTTGGTTGCATTCCCATATCTTCTGCCTGCATTTCATTCCTTAGAATAGCATATGTCATATCGCCTCTGGCAAACTCCACTGCACACTTGTGAGATATTGCAATTGAAAGGTAAATTCTATGTTTATATTACTATGAGAAAAGTTTGATCTACTGGACTCATTGAAGTGTCCCATCCTCCTCCCTGAAAAGTCCTTGGACCACACATTAAGAAACACTGTCCTAGCCTAGTAATTTATTAATTTATTGCTGTATGACTAGGAAAACTAAGTAACCGTGTTTCTTTCTTTCATTCTTATATTTCCATATCCCATTGAAAATAATACATCTTCTCTGTTGAAGATCCAGATGAATACTTTTTAAAATGTGAATTCAATAGTGTCACTTTCCATCTTCAATCCTTTTGGTGAACTCCCATTTCTATTATGACACAGACCAAAATCGTTACTTGAATCTGTCTCATAAGCCAGAAACTGTGCAATAATTATCCTCCAGATTTATGGCACTGTAATAATTTAAAACATATAAGACCTTTGCTTTGATAGGCCTTTAACAGCTAATTAAAAGTGCTTACAGAGATTCTGTTTATATTTCTCAATTTTAATAGTGGTACTTCTCAAATTTACCCCTACAACACTCAAGGCACGAAAATATTTATTTCTAATTTAATATAAACTACTTAGTGTTGAATTTTCCAGCAAGCTTAACCTGCATAAGTAAAAGATAAAACACAATTGTTATTAAAACAACTTTAGTACACTCTCACCATATAATACCAGGTAATTATGAGATACTGTGTTTGACACTGATGGGAGTTACTGGTTACTATTGCAGATTGAGTACTATTGCTCAACCACAAAATAAAAACTGCAATATGCAAGGTGCTGGTAATGTTAAAAGTATTGCTATAAGGAAATGTGTTGAAAGATTGGATGAAAAAATATACACCCTTAAAAAATGAAAATGATGGTCATGGCTGAAAGTCAAGTAATACACTCAAAGGTAAACAATTAAAGTCAACAAATTACTATCTATTTAATATCATTGCTAAAAGATCCATCAACTTCAGCCTAAAAAAGTCAAGTTAGGAAACCCATAAAGCAGAAGTGTTTCGGTATGTCCTCCAGATTCTCTTTGGAGAATATGCTAATGTAGTATGCATCAAAATATCCAAATTTGAAAACTATAATGCCACATCAAGAAACAAGGAATGAAAATATTGTTCATACATTTGGCCACAAAAGTTGCTTGAAAGAAAAAGGAGTATATGTCCTAAGTTGTGATTCCATAAGGGTAATTGTACTGGCATTCTTGAAAGAACGGTATGACAATGTTTTCATATAATTTTGTTAAACATATAAATTTTGTTTTATATTTTTATCTAAAATTGAATGTTGTTTTATAAAACTTTAAAGCATTATTATGAGAAGTACTTTCCGCTGAACAAGTTAGAAATATTCTTTATAAAAACCTAGAATATAAACAATATTTAAATCTGCTTACTTGAAATCTTTATTCATGCAACATAAGCTTATTGAATGCCTATATATAATGCCAGCAATATGATATGCTCTTTAGATACTAAACTAAATGTACCAGTTTTTCTTAGACTTATTACGGTGCAGTTATACAAGAAATGCACATTTTGTTGTTGTAATTATCATAATTAATTAGTTCCATATACTGGAAATGTTCTTATATTTTATTGTTTAAATTGAAACACATTCATTGCATCTTTGTAATATAGATCAATAAAAATAAAATATTAGTACATTGTTTTTTATATAAACACTCTTCCTGAAATAATCCAGATGACTTTCCACAAGGATCGGTGATTCTACAATTGGATGCTGTGCTACTTAAATCTTTGAATTAGATAATGTGAAATATCTATAAACAATATAAAATACCTTATCAAAACTAGTAAATTATCCATTTTGATGTCTGTAGCATCTTTAATGATGTCCCCTCTATCATTCTTGATACTGAAAATTTGCTCTTCATGATCAGTCAGCTAAGAGTATTATTAATGTTATTTATATGCTCAGAGTATCAGTTTCTGATTTCATCGATTTGTCTATGTTGTTGTTTTCTGTTTTTCTATTCTTTTATTTTGCTTGCTTTAGGCTAATTCACTTTTTTTTCATTTCTTAAGATAGAATCTTAAATTGTTGAATTTAAGGCCTTTCTTTTTTTTCTAACATAAAAGTAGAAAGCTATAAAGTTTTCTTTTAGTGCTGGTTTAATTGCAGCACATATATTTGGATATTCAAGGTTGATTTTTTTCACTCAGTTTAAAATACAGTACTTTTCAGTTTCACTTTTGATGTTTTAAATTTCTTTAACAGACATAGAAATATGCAGTTTATTCCTGGTTGACTGAGCTTTGGTAGTTTGTAGCTTGTAAGGAAATTGTCCATTTTATGTATGTTATCAAGTGTACTATCCTGTCTTAGTTATTATCACTATAAAGCAAATTACTTTTAAACGTAGCAGTTAAAAAAAAACAAACATTATCTCACAGAATTTCTGAGGATCAGGAATCCAAGAGCAGCATATGTGGGTAGTTGTGGCTCAGGGTCTTTCATGAGACTATAATCAAGCTGTCAGATAAAGCTGCAATCATCTCAAAGCTCAAATGGGGCTGAAGAAGCTCCTTCCAAGCTTGTTCAGAGGATCATTAGCAGATCTCAATTTCTTTTGACTGTTGTTCAAAATCCTCTGTCTATCACTATGTGGGCCTTTCCAAAGGCTGCCTACGTTTCTTCAAGACCTGATTATTGGCCTATCTTGAAAGAGAGAGAGAGCAAGATCTCAAAAGACACAATCTGCAGTTTTTCCAAATCCAATCTTAGATGTGATATCCCATTGCTTCTGCCATACAGAAGGCTATTGTACACCTAGATTAACCATGGGTTACAATATGCGTCTTTAACATATTACATGCTTAATATTAATATTGTTCCATTTTATGTAAACTGTTAGAACAGATAAGTCTTCCTTCAGCCTGAAGATCTCATTTGAACAGTTTTTTTTTTAGCATTCAGATTTACTAGGGATACATTTATCTTTGAATTAACAGGAAATATACTTTTTTACTTGCTCTTTAAAGAATAATCTTGTTAGGTATTGATTTCTAGATTGGCAGTGATTTTGTTGTTATTGCTTGTTAGATTTTCTTTAAGCATTTTATAAACCCTATTAGGCTTCTGGCTTCCATTGTTTTTGAGGAGTTATCATTTGTATCATTGTTCTCTATGTAATGTGACTTTTTCTTCTGGCTACTTTTAAGCTTTTCTATTTACTCTTGGTTTACAAGGTAAACTATAATATGTGTTTTGTCATTGTTATCCGTTTTAGATTTCATTGACTATAAAATGCATTAACGTTTTCTACCACTATAGGAAATTTTCAGTCTATTTTTTATTCAAATCTTAGATTAGGCCATCCTTCGTTGACCTGTTTTCCTTCACCTTCTTCAACTTGCCTTTTGCTATTAAATCTATCCCATAAATACTCAATTTCAGTTATATACTGCTTACTTCTTGAATTTATATTTGTTTCTAACTTATTTATATTTGCTTTATTTTTTCTGAAATTCTCTATCTGTTCACTCATACTATCTTTCCTTAAGAGTTTTAAACATGTTTAAAATACCTATTTTAATAACTATTTTAAATTCTTTAAACATTAATTTCAATATCTAAGTTCCCATAGAGGCTGTATCAATTCAACTAAAAGAATTATTTTTATGTCATATTTTTCTGCTTCTTCACATGACATATTTTTTTCGTGATGTACATTTTTTAAACTACTTTATTGAGGTATGATTGACATATGAAAAACTGTACACATTCAACATTTACAATTTGATGAGTTTGGAGATAAGTATATACCCCTGAAACCTGCACATTTGCATAATACATCAAATAGCTTTATACTCACATTTAATAATATGGTATTTTCTTCTGGCAGGCAGCTTAATTAATAGCAGATCTTCTTGATCATTTTAGATTTATTATTTGTTAGAGCTGATATATAATATATATATATAATTTTCTCTTGGTCTTAGAGCATATTATTTACTATAGAGTGCTGTCCTGAGGACTTAGCCTTTCTGAAGTGTCAACTAAGCGACCGAGTTCTTTGGTGAAGTATGCCTACCATGATTGAGCCAGAATCCCAGCATCTTCCAGTTCTGTTTGCTGTGCAGTATCTCTAGTTTCCTGTCAGTGCTGCAGCAGCTACTCTGCTAGCCTTCATGAAATTCACCTTGCATATGCCAGATCAGTCATGGATCAGGACCGTGGAGGCTTCTGAGTCCTCACTTTTGCTTTTTTCTCTTTTCTGCCTCATCAGTTCAAGCTACATAAGCAGCACAGAATTCTGATTTCTGCCTTTTCTACTAAATGAAAGCACTTTGTTTTGCTTGTACTCCACTTTCCCCTAGAGTGTGACCCCAGGCAGAAAGCCAGGAAAAATGTGAGTCTCAGGTTGCATTTTTCCCTTCTGTCAAGAATTGCAGTCCTTCACTGGCTGTTGTTTAATATCCGAAAGGAATGTTTCCTATATATTGTGTATTGTTTTACAATTGTTTATGGTGAAGGGATAGTCCAGTGTAAGTTATTTTACCATGATCTAAATTGTGCTCTATGTATTACTTGTTGAATGAATAAATTCATGAAAATGTAGGATTTATAAATAAATATAATAAAATTTTAATACATATTGTTGATTGAACATATCATTCACAGCTAAGTATAATCTATTGCTTAATTAATTGTACAAAGGCTCTGAAACCATTAATCGAGTGGACTTACGGTACATGATTTGGTCACTTTCCCTATTTTTCCTACAGAGTCTTCCTTTCCCAAAAGGTTCACATAGTCAAAATGTATCAATAAATTATTGCAATTTGGTAGCTATGTAACAACTTCCAATCAAAAATTATTCTCTCCAAACTTTAATTCTGTTTAGAAAACCCACTAAAAGGTAAACGTTGCTTTATAATAAGTATATTGAAAGTTAGCAATAGCAATTATACTTTCCATTCATTTTAACCATTTCAAGATTCTATTATTTAAGTAAACAGTATGAAAATAGTTTAATTTTGCGTTCTATTAAAAAGTCATTTACAGTTTAACATAAGATACAATAATTGTAGTTCAACTAATTATAAGTGATTTTTTTGTAAATAAAACATAATTTAGTGAGTTTATGAACAATGAATTATGTAATAGTTTTGACATTAAACATTTTTTTCTATTTCTCCAGTTAATTTTAGTTTGTGCAAGTAATCTTTAGGCATGATGATCACTGAGATCTAGAAAAATGTATAAATGGACATTAAATGTGAGACCTAATTAATAATTAAGCTACACAAGGGAAAACAAAACAATTTATTCTGACAGGCAATATTACCTGTCACCCAGATCACCTTGTCCTGTCAGAAGAACCTTCATCCCAATGAGTTTATTTCAAACGTATTGCTTTTGAAATAGCAGCAGGCATTTCTGGGCTTCTCAGCACCTCTTGTTTACTATCTAGTGTCATGCTTAATGATCAACATTAAAGTTATTGCTTCCAAACCACCTTAATTAGGGTTGCAAAGCTTTAAAAAGTTTCTTTCAAAAGCTCAGATCATCAAATTAGATTGCCCTCATATATTCTGATTATATAATGAGGTTCTTGTAGTGAAACATCATAATCACATTTCTAATCAGACATCCTGCAGTTCCTTTGTAAGGTAGATTTCCCTACTCACAGTACTTCCTGTGAGTGCATTGAGTCCTCTGCTCTCTAGGTCATAGTTGATTGAACCAGACTCAAGTAATGCAGACCCTGTGTGTATGGAATGGCCTACCACGTGATGCTGTGCTCAAACCGAGGTAATTTCGTATAATAAGATTTTCTTTTCAACTCTCTTAATTAGGGATTAGAGAGTGTTGTTTGGTATAAGTGGTCTTACAATTGTTCTTTAAAGTAAATGCCTTATTAATGTAAAACATACACAGAAAAACAACATGAATCATATACGCAGCTTGATAAAGTTACACAAAGTGACCCAACCATAAAACTCATGAAATGGAATATTTTTCACACCTAAGAAGTTTCCTTGTGATATTTCCTGGTCACTAACAACTCAGCAAGGTAATCATTATGCCAACTTCTAATACTATAAATTGCTAAAAATTATTTTTGTTTCTAAAATTATTCTTTAAAAATATAATTATGTATTATTTATTTGTTTGAATCTGACTTGTTTTGCTTAAAATGTTAATATGATGCTTGTGAGATTCATCTAAGTTGTTGACTGTACTGATGGTATAGTTTTATTTAGTTAGTTTATACCATTCCACTTTATGGGTATTCCAAAATTCATGATTTTTCGATGGACTTAACATGCATTTATGGTTTTGATGGTTACACAGTTCTGCTATAGAAATTCTAATATGTGTCATTTGATAAGTAGTATAATGAATATATAAGGTTGATAGAATTTCTACTTCATAAGTTATATATACCTATTCAGCTAGAGTGACTACTGCCTGAATTAGGTTTTTCTTGCTGCTATAATAAATTACCATAAAATTAGTGGTTCAAGATAACATACGTTTTTTTCTCTTAGTGTTTAGGAGGTCAAAAGTCTGAAATCAAGGTGTTGGTAAGACTGCATTCCTTCTGGAGGCTTCAGGGGAGAATTGTTTCCTTGCTTTTTCAGCATCTCAAGGGTACCTGCATTCTATGGCTTATGGGATTTTGTTAGTATCACTGCAACTTCTTGGTCCCATCATCAGATATACTACCATCTCTGATCTCATTGCCTTCCTCTTATAAAGACTCTTATGATTCCATTGGGCTTACTCAGATAATGAGATAATCTCCCCATCTGAAAGTCCTTAACTTGATCACATTTGCAAAGTCCCATTTGCCATGTAAGACAACATATCAAAGGTTCTGAGGATTAGGGCATTATTCTGCCAACTACAATAATGAAGAAAATACAAGTAGGAATACTAGATCTTAGGTTGCAATTGTTTTGAAGGCTTTTTGAAAATAGGCACTAGATGCACTGACCTGCTGTGACCTGGACTTTCATGGTGTATTTTCTGAAATACTAGGAGGTAAGAATCATTGACAGCAATCTTAGAATCCTTCTGCCACTATGTACATGTGTATGAATGTGTTCTCTTGTGTGTATGTGTGTATGAGATATGGTTAGTACAAAAATTATTTCGGTCTTTGCCATTAAAAGTAATGTGAAAACTGCAATTATGTTTGCACCAACCTAATAGTTCCCTTACGTTGGTCTCATAAATGTCTTAGAATAAATTTCTTACAATGGCTTGGCAAAGTGGCTCAAGCTTGTATTCCCAGCACTTTGAGAGGCGGAGGCAGGTGGATCTCTTGAGGCCAAGAGTTCAAGACCAGCCTGGCAAACATGGTGAAACCCCATCTCTACCAACAATACAAAAAAAAATTAGCTGGGCCTGATGGAGCATGCCTGCAATCCTAGCTACTCCAGAGGCCAAGATGAGAGAATCGCTTGAACCCGGAAGACGGAGATTGCAGTGAGCCAAGATTGTGGCACTGCACTTCAGCCTGGTTGACAGAACCAAACTCTGTCTCAAAAAAAACAAAACAGTTTTTACAATGACAGAATTTATATTCCATGAAATAAGAGATATAAATTAAGACCAAATAACATAGATAAAAACTATAAGATTGATTAAGCCATTTTCAGAAATAATGCATTAGTAGATATAAATCCCCAAAGTGTAAAGATGTCTCTTAATTATTACATTTAGTTCTCAGGTTCATGACTATTTACTCTAAAATTCCCTTTTGTGAATAGAAAGTTTATCACTATAATAAAATTATACTGCAAAGCAATTAATCAAAATACATAGCCTTGGGAAACTCTGAGGGGGAAATTATTAGAAAGTAACATAAAGTATATGTTTATTTTTAAAATCTAGATTTAATCTTTGTTAAAGTATTCTTTGCCCTATGGGTATGTTTAGCATACTCAAAAATCTAACTTAGGTTCATTAATTTTATATTGGCAACATGTCATTGCACTTTGTCTTCCAATTTGATTTGCTTTAGATATTTTTAGTGAATTGAATTGGAGACTAAAGATATCCAGATATTAGTATATGTAGTCAGAAGGGCAAATGTAGGCCAGGTTGAAGATATTTGCTATATTAAATCATATACATTTCATTTTTAATAACAAGTTAAATAACCCATTTCACTATCATCCCTGTTACGTCATGGTTAATTTGCACAAAAAAAATCTTTATATTTTTGGAAAATAAAAGAAGATTGTGGTTATCCCTTTCATCAGTTATAGTCAGTGTTTTGTATCTGAGAAATATTGTGTCTTCAGGAAGTCATTTGAAGTCCATCATTCCAAGAAAAAAAGGCATTCTTCTTTTGAGTTTCTGGCTTTCTACCAGGAGGAATACTTTCTGTTCTAATTCTGTAATAAAAAAATGTTGAAATGAGCTTTCAAGTAGTTATATATTAAAGTTTCTCACATTTCAGTACATTAATAACTACAGTAAAGTGTGGTATTGATCTAACATTTTATGTACTTATACTTAATGAATTCAATTAGTGAATTCAAGAAATACCTATGAGTTTTTAAATAAAAGTTATGTTTCATTGTCTTTTTAGAGTATTAATATAACACTCTATTTTAGTCTATTTAAAATCTATTTTAGTGTAGTTCACCAAATGTTAGTTAAGTGGAAAAAATACTTCATTTTGCAATTTATTTTAAATAAAAACTTCTAGTACTTCAATTAGAGGGGCTTAGGTAAAATGAACAAGGTTTTGAAAGACAATAGCACCATTATTCATCAATTTCCAATTTTTATTCCATTCTGTAAACACAGAGGTCTACATTGGTTTCCACTTTCAGAATGACTCAGTAAGTTCTTAGCAGGCCAACACCCTTGTAGATAACAATAGGATAAACGTTGGAAAAACATAAGAAACTACCTACAGGCTTTGGAATGTAATCAAAAGAAGACAGATTCCAGAAAAAGGTAGAAATTTGAAGGGATCAGCATGTGGCATACTCTCCCCACTTTCTTTCTATTTTTTATTTTCTTTTGTTATGCCTGTGAACATACTGCAAGTATCCTTTGTTGCATGGCCACAACTTTGCTGACTTACAGTTTTTTTGAACTGAAGAGCAATAGAACAGAAGTTAGGGCAACTACTTCCATCAGAATGTAAGGTGAGAACCCTAGAAAAGAGAGGGGATAGGGAGAAAACCTTCTGTGTAGAAACATTATACAAATATCTGGCTGACACTAGTGCCATCTTTGCAGACTGAAAACAATACATCTAAATAAATAAATAAATGACTGAACAAAAATATGAGTTTCCATAGAAAACATAAAATTTTCAGTTTACATGCAACCGAGTTGATTGCCTGTTAAAACAAAAATATCAGCCCTCTTGGGAGAGAAATAGAATATAATCTAAAGTTTCCATAACATAACATTCAGGATACAATCAAATATTACTCAGCATGTGAAGAGCCAGGGAAACGTAACCCATTATTAACAAAAAATAGAATAATGGAAATCAATCTTTGGATTTTAGTATTATCAGAAAAAAGAATTCAAAACAACTGTATGATTATACTCAATGAGATAAAGAAAAACGAGCTTGTAATCAGTGAGAAGATAGGAAACACTAACAAAGAAACAAAACTTGAAAACATAAAGTATATGAAAATTCTGAAACTGAAAGTTATAGCAAACCTTAAGTATAAACAATAGTGAATAGGCTTAATAGCAGAATAGACATGTCCGAAGAAAGAATCAGCAAACTTGACAGTAGTTCAATAAAAACAAAGGATAAAAGATTGAAAATAAATGGAGCAGCAGCAAGCTATAGAACAACATCAAAAATTCCAATATGTGTGTAATTTGAGTTCCATAGAAAGAGAAGACAGAAAGAGAATGGATCAGAAAAGAAATGTTGACCCCAAATTTTCACAATGTTATAAAAAACACAAGTCTATATATTTAGGAAGCTTAGAAAACATCAAGAAGTATAGATGTGAAGGACACCATGCTCAGGTATATTATACTAAAAATACTGGAAAGCAAAGACAAATAAAAAGTCTTGAACTTATCCAAAGAAAGATTACATTACATACTGGAGAAGCACTATTCTAACGAGTGCCAATTTCTCATCAATAACAATAGAGGCCAGAAAATGATGAGGAAATATCTTTAACATATTGAAAGAAATGAACTGTAATCTCAAAATTGTGTATCTGGCAGAAAAAATCCTTAAAGAATGGAAATAAATAAAAGCATTTTCAGGTAAATGAAAATAAGAATTTGTGGCCAGGAGATATGCAATATGAAAATAAAAATTGTTCCTCAGGTTCCAGGAAAATGACATTAGTGGGAAACTTTGATATTTATGAAGGAGTACGTAGTATCAGCTCTGAAAAAGAGCTGGTAAGTAAAAATATATTTTCCTCTGGATTTAATTATAATATCTATTTTGATGTAGAGCAATGAATATAATATTTTCATTGATATTATTTACAGCATATCATAATCATAAAGGAGAGTTTGGATTGGGATGGGGATGGCAAATGGATCTTTATAGTTTCAAGTTCACTATATTCTAAGAAGATTGAGAAAAGTTAAGAATATATGTAGTAATTTCTAGATTAAAACTAATTTAAATAGGTACAGTTAAAAACCCAATAAATAAAGTTCACATTAAAAGCTATTTAAATAATTTGAAAAATGAAAGAAGAAACTAATTTTCTTAAAAAATGAGAGAATACAAACTGGAAGATCTAAATCCAACAATTTCTGCAATTACATTAGTGTTATTAGAGTCAGTATTCAAATTAAAAGACAGAGTTTGTCAAAATAGATAAAAGGAAAACGTACATATATTTCAGCCTTGCTTGAAATTGTATAAAATTCTGGCAAATTCTGTATCAAAAAAATGTGAGCAGATATCAGATATAATATAGATAACTCTGAACTGAGGCAGTAAGGTCAGTTATCCAGGTTTTTCCCTCTCTTGCCAAGGAGATTGTGGAGAATACCCAAGAAGGAAATGCTGAAATCACTCAGGGTGGATTGTTAAGTCTCTGCATGGAATAATTGCTCTCAAGAATTGCAGATTCAGAGTAGAATTTATAAGAGCAATAGATAATCATTTGCTTTGTTTAATACTGTTCGTTAGCATAGTGTAGCATGGTCTAGATGATTCTAATCAAAAGAAACCCAAGTAATCCTGATACTTAGAAATTAACAACATTGTTTATGTAATATATGAGAATTTATTATGAGTTTGTCAATTAAGATAATTTGCATTGTGCAACTACTAGTACATGCTACGTGTATGACTTGGATAAGAGTAAAATCTCTGGAACATATGACATCTAATTGATATTAAAATATACTTACTACAAAGTATTTAAAGGTTTGTCATGTTACAAAAGAAAAGAGACAACAACAACTTAAAAATTAGCAAGTTAAGAGTCATATATACATATATATAATTTTTAATGTACCTTCCTGGATTAAACCCATGTATCTACAAATATTTGTGATCTTAATTTTTATAGTTTTAAACTGGATGTATCTTTTTGAAAGACCATTTCTTTTTTCATAACGATGAATTCTTAAAGGGGTGATTATCCACTGAAAGGAAGGAATACTGTTGGTAAAGTATGAAGTATGAGCATGCTTGAAGTATGAGCATTTATGCTATAAGAATGAAATAGCAACATTCAAATGGATTATATATAACAGAAATAAAGATAGATGTGAGCTAAATATTATATTAGAGTCAAATCATACACTTTTCAGAGAATAATGAAAAAAGGAAAAAGAAAAAAGACATAATATAGTATTTTTTATAATAAAGTTACAAAGGTGTGTTGTAGTAAAATTAAAGAAATGGAAACCCTAAATGTATAGTAATTTATCTACACTACAAATTCAAATAATATATCTGAACTAAATGATTATGAAGTAACTGAGGTTAAAATGTTTAAATTGATAATATGGAAATAGAAGAAAAAATGCAATATAATGGGTTTTTTCCTTAATATTTCTCGATTTTTTATTTGTTTCTTGAACACAATAACTTAATGTATGTAAAATAAATAGCTACTTAAAATTAATTAATGTATTCTAAAATCCTTAAAATTTTTAATTCCTAAAGCAGTTAAGACTGTTTATAAGTACAGTTCTAAAAGTGCAATAATCAAGTATATTTTGTTTATGCAAAAATTACCTATACCTTAAGCAAAATAATACAACAGGAGATGATACTCTCCTTTCTCCTATTCATCAGTCCTTCTCAAAGATTCTCTTATTCTGTGCTATCTAATTGTTATGCTGGTGAATATATTTTTTGTTTCTTCCCTCAAATTTTTACTGCGTTTACCCTCTTCGTTGTGTTAGATCATTATCCTCAAGCGTCTCATGGCTCCACTAGCCAATAAAAAATTGCAGACAGCAGGAAACTTGTAGGATTGTGCCTATTTGAGGAGTCTAACCAGGTAAAAATGTTACTTAGCAGAATCAAACACTAACCAGTTTTAAAAGTAACTAATCCCCAGTGTATTTGTGATGAATTCACCATTCCTGTATGTCTAACTGGGTAAAAAGGTGAAGGATTTGATGTTCAAAATGTGCTAGTCTAGCATTTTAAAATTATTCCTCTTGGTTTTTGATGCTTCAAGGTATTCTTGTTCTCACTAATTCAATTTTTCCTGCTTGATAAAATGTTTGAAGTTGCCAATCGTCCATGTCATTACGCTGTTTGGTGTGCACAGTGAATGGTGACCTTAATCATTGCCTCTCTTTATTTTCAGTAAAAGGGCTCATGAGCCTCAAGATGCCTTAACAACATTGATATCTCCTTCTAAAATATATCTGACATTGTCATTAGTCATTGTGAGAAGCCTGAGCTGTTAACCTACTTTGTCTTTTCACTGGACATCAAATACCGAAGCTTACAAGGCAAATTTTTTTTCCCTCTCAATCAGATGCCTGACTGCTATGTTAAGGAACCTTGAATTTTGCAATGCAAATGTAATTTTGGAATAACTAACCACAGACTTTCTTTTTTCTTCATTGTTCTACTCTGTTGAGTCTCTACAATTTGAAAAAAAAGTTCTCACATTTTCTTACAATTTTTATTACTTGTCCTTCATGAGAATATGTAGCATTCAAAATGCTCAGAGATAAAAGGAACTGAAAAATGTTAAGTGTCACCAGAGTGTCTTTTCGCTAAGTGTTGTTCCTGGCCAACACCAAAATATGATTTGTTTCCTGTGCTGTCACCTCATCATATTTCAATGTCAGAAAGGCTGCCAAATGAGGTCAGACATGCTTCCTGTTTCTGAACTCAATTTTGAGGGAGCTGATGAATATGTGATAATGTAACACAGGAACCTCCAAACTTATATCCACAAATCTTAGCAGTTTCGTAAAGAATATTTGTTTAGTGGGCTTACAGCATCTGACAGCTAAGGATTGCTCTATTGGTCCCAGTGGCAAGTCTCTCTGGTATGTTGTGGTTTATTAACATGGAAATATAGGGTCAAAATCCTTAAACACAGGAGGAGTATATTTAAATCCCATTTTGTCCTCTCATATAGTTTGGGATGTCGCATATACTCTACTACATAATTGACCCACTCTGCTGGATGTGTTCTGCTGAGGAAAAATAAAGCAATGCAAATAAAATTGAAGTATACCAGTTTCAGAGATGAGATATAACTGTAAACATGTTGCTTTTTCTCACACACATACAAAGGAAATTATTTTTGCTTCATTTTCATAATGACTGTAGTCTATGGTTGATCTAATTAAATACTTATATGATTACAGTACTTCAACAGCCTAATTCAGTGAAATAAGTTGATATGAGTTATTGGCTATCACATAAACTTATATAAATGTAATAGCTGACTATTTTAACTGTTAAATCATTTGTATTGACATTATATAATTATAGCCTTATAAGAATGTATCAGATGGTTGAAGAAAGTTTAAAGAGAACATATAAATTAATGCAGTTCAATTAAGAACTTATAGTATTTAACATCTTATAAATTATATATATTTACTTTGTATTTCAGTACATTATACATATATGTGTGTGTTTATATGTATATATATCAAGTCACCATGTTTTCTTATATTCAACATTAAGCACTGTTCTGACGGCAAAAATCGTTTTTAGTACAGTTTAATGTTCTTACATTCTAAATAATCAATTAGAGATAGGTATTTTATACTATTTTACCCCTCCATCTATACATTTCAGTTAGAAGAATCATTAAGTGCTAGCACATAAAAAGGACAGTGCTAATGCATGTACTGGAACATTAATTGGGGATCACATGTTTTCGGTTATTATTTTTTAATGCCAGTTAGAAATATTTTTCCCATTAGTACCATCAAACTTCCTCAAAAACTACAAATATTGATTTCTTACAGGCTATTGTTGGAAGACCTAATCCATTGGAATGTCACCCAAAATATGTAGGTACTTAATATGTTCTACTTTCACTTAATAGATGGAATTATTAAAGGAAAATCTAAGCATTTAATTACATTATGCTTCCTGCATTTATGCAAATATTTATATGCCCTCTCTTAAAATTTCTATAACTCTATGCCTAGAATGCATTTATTATGTGGTAAGATTGATGTCAATTAGTCTATGGGTATGTTAGTTACCGATTATATTAAGACACTGAGTGGAAACAGGTGAAGAGAGTATAAATAGACGGTCCTTTAACCTACATGAAATTATACATGCCATTGGGAAGGGTACACATCTCCTAGAACAACAATAGAAATAATCAGCATCTCTCAATAGAGTCATACAATAGCAATAAACGCAATCATTCACTTCACTGGAAACACTTGTATGAAACTAATATTCATCATGTAAGTATATTTTAGATCAGAGTGATCGAATCAATGAACTAATTTATTTTGTTAAAAGTCTCTTTGGTTTACTTTGTGGTTGTGGAAGGATGGAAACCATTCAAATGGAAATGTTCAAAGGGTGAAGAAATCTAGTGATGTGTCAGAAATATAATAACACAGGAAAAGTTAATTAGGGCAGGTGCAGTGGCTCACACCTGTGATCTCAGTACTTTGGGAGGCAGAGGCAGAAGGACTAATTGAGGCCAGGAGCTTGAGACCAGCCTGGACAACAGAGCAAGACACTACCTCCACAAAAAAATTAAAAATTAGCTGGGAGTGGTGGCACTTGTCTGTAGTCCCAGCTACCTGGGAGTTTGAGGTGACAGGATCATTTGAGCCCAGGAATTTGAGACTGCAGTAAGCTATGATTGTGCCACTGCACTTCAACCTGGATGACAGAGTGAGACTTTATCTCTAAAAATTAAACAAAAGAAAGAAAGAGAAAGACAGTCTGGGGAAGGAAGGAAGGCTATTAAGACTAGCCTGTTGCTGCCTGAATTATTGATAATCTGATGATATCACATTAAGCTTTTCAGAAATTCCCGTATTTATAGACATTGGCCATGCATTGTTCATATTTCCAAGTTTAACCTTTGAAATTAATTTTAAAAATAAGCAAAATCACATTTTACATCTATGAGACAAAAATCTGATTGAAATGTAAAGCTTTAATTAAAAAATTTCAAGCAGATTTATTTTCTTCTTGCACTTTATAGTTTCTTACTCTGAAATTCTTGTTTGTTTGTTTTTTTGTTTTTTGAACTTATCAGCAGAAACCAAGGTTGAACTGCTTAAGGAAAAAAAATGAGTGCAAAAGAAAAATATTTGTTATGTCTTTGGGAGTTAAAGTGGAATAATCAAGGTTTCTGAAAAAAGGAACCAGAGTTTATTCTAAGATTTTAGCATCAAGAATACACTTAGTAACAAAATGAAAAATTGACCATTTGTTTGTTTCCCTGACTCCATATTTTAGAATTCCTGGGAGAGGGAATTTTGTTTGTCCATTTCAGATCAGTTGTCTATGTCAGGATCATTATCTATCATCAGAGGAGTAGGGGCATACTCTGTAGAAATGGCCACTAAAGGTTTTCTACTTCATTTTAAGGCTTTTTCCAGAGAAAGGCCTATCATTGTGAACAGATATCTACCCCAAGGCATATTTAGTGAAGATCATTGTTCCTGCCTAATTTATTTTTCTAGGTTACTATGCTCCCTCTGTGAATCGAAGCCTGAGCCTTCATTCTGTCTTCAACTTCTTGATTCTTCCACTTTCCACATCTGGTGTCCAACAAAATCCTGACTTCCTTCTTCAGAGCTTCTGCAGAGAGCCACATGATTCACTGGGGATGGGAAACCTAGAGATGGGAATTAGTGTTGCTCCGAGCTTATCTCCCGCACACCCTTTCTCATATGGATAGAACATCTGCAATTTAAGCAAATCCCTTTCCTATATTTTATGTCTCATAGTATAATTTTACCTGTAATACAAATATAACAATGATTATAATTTCCTTCCAGGAATTAGCTGTAGAAATCACATACTGTTATTAAATTATTCCTAGCAGTTTACCCTGCATTGTAACTTTAGCTTATCACAGTGCTTACCTGCAATACTATCCCCTTCCATGAAAAAAATGTTATTCTCTTGTGCTTACCTTTCTCTTTTCTGTGCAAACTCTCTTTTATGATCTTAGATAATTTTGTATCATTGTTTTGCCCGCTCTCCTTTCCTAACCAGCTTCAGATGTGTGGTAATGATGTGAGTTCTCTCCCTAATTGACTCTTTTCTGCCTCCTTTACTCTTTTTTCCATATATGTAATTTTATTTTATCTCATTATTTTTTGATTAGCACATAATTGCACATATTTATGGGGCATATTGTGTTTCCATACATATAATGATATATAGTGATCATAATAATTAGTATATCAATCAGCTTATTCATTTATCATTTTTCTTTGTTACAAATGTTCAGTATCCTTCTATTTTGTTTGAAACTATATAATGTATGAGAGTTATAAAATGTATGAGAGTTCACTATAATCATCCTATGGTGATGTAGAACATTAGAACTTATTCCTCCTGTCCAACTGTGATTTGTATACTTTAACAAATCTCTCTCATACGAAGTGGACTAAAAATATTGAGTTAGGTTCTGTGAGGTATATAGAAGAAAGATTATACTTGCTGACCTAAACGTATGATGGTGGAAGAGAGGTTTTCTATTTCAAACCAAGGTGTTCCCATCCTCATTTCAGTTCTGAGTAGACCTAGAAGATTAATCTTGCCAATGATTTTCAATGCCCAGAATCGCAAAAGGCCGAAGAAATTTGGGTATGGTGACACATGATTCAAAGAAATGAGGTTTAAACTATGTCTTCAAATGAAATTCAGACCAAGATTAGTTGCAAATCTCCCAAAGAACCAACTGGCCTGTGTATGCCTCTGCGTATGGAGTCCAACAGGAGGAAACTCCAACCACCAATGTCAGTTTTATTGACTACAGCTAGATTAGCAATACCAGGTCCAAAGGGTAAAGTTTTTAATCACGTCCAACCCCCAGTACCAGTACAGAGCAGGTAATGTACTTGCTCCTTTGCGTTTTTTGGGTTTGTAGTAACATGATCAGATCACTGGTTCTTACACTGTGCTTTCCCACTCTTTGTTGGTTATATCTTTGCTTGTCTAGCTTCCTCACCAAGTGTTGTCAGGGGTTCTTAGTCGTAGGAGTTCTAAGTCAGATTCCCCATGAAATAGACTCAGAGACTGACATTTGCAAGCAGGAATTTTACTGAAGAGTGCTTTTTGGGGAAAAAAAATACCTAAAGAAATCATGCAAATAAAAACACCTGAGAGTAATGGAAGTAGAAATCGACAGAAGAAAAAGTTAAAATGTAATAGCAGCTGCAACCAAGACTTAAGCTGATCTCAAGGAGAATTTATGAAGCTGGAATATCCTTTCTAGGAAATTCCAGATTGAGGCAAGAGGTTGAGACTTTGTAGTTTGTAGAGGACAAGTCACTGGATGCAGGCTGCCTTTGACGAGATTATTTTGGGCAAGAAATCTATCTTCCAGTAAAGAACATGTCCAGGAATAAATTCATTGATCAGTCAGCAGGCAATGTGCCCAATAGGTAGGGGAATGTGTGTCCTTTCCTGAAGGGGGATTCGGGCAATGCACTGCAGCTTGCCCAGAGTGTGCCGCCCTCTAGAATCCACCGTTTGAATTAATTTCTTTTCTATAATGTTTATACCATCTGGGATCAGCTCCATTCAGTTTTTTTTGACTTTTTCTGTGAAAGCTTATTTGTCTACTGATGAGTAGAACAAACTACTACCCCTGCCCTTGCAGCTGGTCTCATGGTCACAAGTGAAACTAATCCTTTTCCTTTTCTAACTATTTTAACTTCCCCTTACACTCAACAAGGACCTCAGCTGGACTGACTGGTTTATCAGATATGATGATCCAGACCTTCATCCCCGGGTGGTGTGAACCATAGTTCATCACAACCTCCTAAGACCATAGCTAATACATTTGTTGATTCACCACCAAAATTAATCAAGGGAGGACTAATAGATCCCTTAGTAACCACATTGGTGCCCAAGGATTTATTTCCTACACCACTGTATAACAGCAGCTCTACATTATCCTGATATTCAGGAACGATTACCCCTCCCATACTGGTCTTTGCAATAATGAGCACAAAGTATCAAAGTGGCAGCTGCTGTTCTTTGATGAAAGCTTACCTTCTCTGGGAACCTGAATCTCTAGATCTACAGAATGGAGAGTTGTGGAGACAGGAAGAACAGCTTTTCCAAGTGAGTCCTAGGGGTAATGGTAAGCAGGGCCATTCAAACCTTACTGCCAGGACCCATGTAATCTAACTCTTTGGGACACATCACTATATAATGATCATTGTTTTAGTTTGTTCAGAAGTATGGCACTCTATATTCACACAATATCGTCTCAAAATTAGTGTCTCAGTTGTTCCTTTAAATGTTATTTTATTGTCCTCTGAGGATGAGGATTTTTGGCTAGTGCAGTAAATAACATGATCATTGATTCATCTGTGTCTTCTGCTGTACCTCCTCACTGGAAATGCATCACTTGGTCAAATGCAATAGTATATTGGCTCCTGTCTCAGTCATTCAAACTCTATACAAGTTCGCAGATAATGGTGCTGACTGAGGCCTGCAGACAGAAGAAAACTTGCAGAAGACAGAAGAAAAAAAAAAATATATATATATATATTTTTTGGTTTTCTATAACCCTCTGGTATATACAAACAATAGAATAGTATTCTGCCTAAAATGGAAATTAAATTTTGACACACGCTACAATGTAGATGAACCTTGAAGACATTATGCTAAAATAAGCCAGAGAAAAGGACAAAGAGTATATGATTTCACTTTTATGATTACCCATAGTAGTCAAAAATCTTAGAAACAAAAAGTAAGGTGGTGGTAACCATAAAATTGGGGGAGGGAAGAATTTGGAATTATTGTTTAATCGTTATATAATTTTAATTTGAGAAGATGAAATAGTACTGGATATGGATTGTAATAATTATTCCATAAAAATATAAATGTATTTATTATCACTGAACTATATACAGAAAATATTGAAAATACTTTTATGTTATAGATAATATTTACCTCGTTAAAAGTCTATAATTTAAATGCAAAGAAAGTCAAAATATTTCTGTTTTCATATCCTTGGTTTACTTAATTAAATAGCTGCATGACACCTTAGGGGAGGTCTGGGCAAATCATTTCCATTATAGATTTCCTTTGACTTTGCTGGGCCTTTCTTGCTGGGGACCTGGACTGGCCTACAGTCCATTGATTTTAAAGATATGGGCTTTATTTATTTTATTATATACATAGGGCTTTATCATCCTTTCTTCAATTTAAGGATGTTACTTTTATTTAAGCATCTCCAAACATCTCTCTGGTCAACTTTCTTAGCTGCCACTCCAATCTATTCACTCGTCATGATAATTGTAGACACTGTCTTCTGGTGGTCAAGAACTGCCACCTGATCATGAATATTTTAGGATTCTATTATTTTCATTGTTATTAGATACCCCTTTATTCTAACTTAGTTACATGACTTGATCATATAATTCTTGCAACACATCAATGAGATAAGAACTAGTCTCCTCATGTTATGCATGAGGACACTGAGGAATGGAGCATTTATACAGCATATGTATAATACAGTAAGATATTATTAGTTAAGACTACATCCCTGACAAAAGCCCTGATAAATATTCATCTGGATGATTATGAACAAAAACAAAGAAATGTAAAATGTATGATATCTCAAATAGATGTTTTTTTCCCCTTAAAAAAGATATAATTCATATGGATCTGTTTGCATCATTCCTGATACCTGATATCCAGGATATAATTTAAGATCAATGCTAAGACTTATTTCTGTGAGACAAAGAAGGCCAGAAGGTGTTCTGCTAGATTTATTTTTTTCTTTAAAAAGCTTTGTTTTACTAAGTAAAACCTTTTACTTTCAAGTGACAACAGAGCTTTAAAAGGCTTTGAAGTGGTTATGAAGAGCAAAAAAGCAACTTCCTCAATTGACTCATAAGTCCTTACGGATATAATCTCATTTGTGGTTCACCTTGCTGCTTCTTGTTGTGCTTTTATAGTCTAAAATCCCATAAAGCAGAACCTCAGAAAACAAATGACACATTTACTGAAATATAAATGAGTGAGTAGTTATGATATCAACCAGATATGCTAATGATATAACAGGTCAAAGAGACTGTTTTTCCTATATAACAGAAAAATTTTTTATCTATCTACATATAGATAGAATATATACAATATATAAGAATATATGTAAATATACCTTTACTCTTTGAAACAAAACCTCAATAGTTATTTTTACACACACACACACACACACACACACACACATAGTGGTTATTAGGTCTCAATATAAATGTACTTATCACTAAACTATACACATAAAATGTTGAAAATAGATGTGATTAAAGATATATCTAGAGAGTCAGGTATTAAACAGGTCAAAGAGACTGTTCTTTCTATATAACAGATAAATTTCATAGAATATAAAATTTGGATAGAATATATAACATATAGAGTATATAATCTATAACAATATGTGTAAATATACCTTTACTCTTTGAAACAAAACCTCAGTAGTTATTTTTACACACACACACACACACACACACACACACACCAGTTATTAATGTCTCTGATGTAAATGTACTTATTATCACTGAACTATACACATAAAATGTTTAAAATAGTTTTATGTTATAGATATTATTTACCTCATTAAAAGTATATAATTTAAAGGCAAAAAGAGTCAAAATATTCCTGTTTTCATATCATTGGGTTACTTAATTAAATAGCTGTATGACACCTTAGGGGAGGTCTGGGCAAATCATTTCCATTATAGGTTTCCTTTGACTTTGCTGGGTGTTTCTTGCTGGGAACCTGGACTTACTTGTAGTCCACTGATTTTGAAGATACAGGCTTTATTTATTTTATTACATACATCAAGTATATCATTCTTACTTCGGCTTAATAACTGGTGTGTGTGCGTTTGTGTGTGTGTGCCTAATGACTGGTGTGTGTGTGTTTGTGTGTCTAATGACTGGTGTGTGTGTGTGTGTGTGTGTATCTACTGACTGGTGTGTGTGTGTGTGTGTGTGTGTGTAATGACTGGTGTGTATGTGTGTGTGTGTGGTCTCTAATAACTGATGTGTGTGTATGTGTGTGGTCTCTAATGACTGGTGTGTGTGTGTGTGTGTGTGTGTGTGTCTAATGACTGGTATGTGTGTGGGGGAGGGTCTCTAATAACTGATGTGTGTGTATGTGTGTGATCTCTAATGACTGGTGTGTGTGTGTGTGTGTGTGTCTCTAATGACTGGTATGTGTGTGTGGGAGGGTCTCCAATAACTAATGTGTGTGTATGTGTGTGGTCTCTAATAACCGGTGTGTATGTGTGTGGTCTCTAATGACTGGGGTGTGTATGTGTGTGGTCTCTAATGACTGGCGTGTGTGTGTGTGTGTGTGTGTGTGATACACTGGTATGATAGTTTGTTGCTATAATATTGTAGAAAAATTATAAATAAGAAAGGGAAGACATCTGTGTATGTGTGAATAATATGGTCAAAGAACAATTAAGATAATGTAATTTTATTTTAATGAGATTCTAAGGAAAATTAATTTGAAGTGTATTCCAATCTATTTACCTATATTCAGTCAAATTTTGATTATTTTCAGCTATCTTAAAATGTATTTTGTATCTTTCTCATTGAATAGTCTTGTTAACAAGTTGCTAAATATAATAGTGTGCCATATTTAAATACAAATGAATTGTTTCATTCAAATTTTTATATTGTGCACATTTTAAAAAGTCTATTTCTAACAATACCTAAAGCTACTGAATTGATTTAGAATTTAAAAAATTTAATTTGTTAGTATAATGCATGCACAAAATAAAATTTCCTTTTACAGTTACAAAATTCAGCTTGTAGGTATAGACTTTTTTTATAAACCACATTTCATTTTATGCAGGAAAATAGGAAAAAATATTTAATTGGAAGATCATTTATCTTGAGACTTTTATATATGTCCTAGACTGACACAAACATAAAAATAATACATATGAATTACATTTATTTGACACTTGAAGATTCAGAAGAAATTTTAGGATAATATAATGTAGACAATAATGGTATTTTTATTAACTCCTCATAGATGCACATCATCATGTAATATTTTTATGGCTTACAAGATAAAAGTATTCGAATGATAAGAATCAGCAATTCATAAACCCTAAGAGCTGCACAAACCATGTGACATCCTTCATTTATCCTTGACCAGCAGATAGGAAAACTAGGACCCAGAGAGTCAAATGAATTGCCTACAATTACAAAGTTTCTTCGTGGCAAATTAAAGAAATGAGTATTGAAGTTCTGACTCAGAAAAACATTTATCGTTTTAAATTTTCTTATTATTTAAAAAAACACACACATTTAAAAATATATATTTACCTTTTTTCTGCTATATACAAGATACTCTCATTCTCCTTGAAAAATAGGCAAAAAGCAATAGTCAAAATCAATACACTTTAGTGATTTGAAGGAAATAACATTTGAATTGGGATTAAATGAGAATATGACACATATTTAGCAAAACAGCTATTTTCTTGAGTTAAAGATACTAGTAGAACTAGCAACAAAACAACAACTAAACAAAAATCCCTCTAGAAGCCTCGTATTTGAAACAGCCTGGTGCTCTACTATAGCTGTCAGCTTTAATTTTCTCATTTGTAAAATAAAGATAACAAATTATTGCATGGGATTGTGGTAAGCATCAATTATATATAAAAATATGGAGAGTCTCTGGCATATAAAGTTTGCCCAGTATTTAACATTCTGGCTCACAAAACGATGAAAAGTGTGAGTGGATATGACAGACCATGTCATAGTTGCGTAACTGTGCAACTCTTTTTTCACATTGAAAATGAAAAATGTAAAAAATGTTTTCAAATTCTGTGAAACTTGACTTTTTTATAGTCATATGCCAGTGTTTTTTATTCCATATTATTTGGGTCCTGGAGCACACTATTTCTTTCTCTGTTTCAGTACCAAATCTATATTGAGGGTCTATAAAGTACAGACAAATGACAAGGAAAATACAGTATTATATTTTAAGAAATGTATCAGAAGCATAAGCAAATGATGCTATGGAAGTCTAAGGAACACAAATTTATGCCAAAAGAGCGAAAAAGGAGTAAGAAGGCTCCCCGAGAAGGTGATACACCAGCAGAGTCTTGGAGGGGAAATTATGTGCTAGCAGGTGAAAGATCTCTTCCCAAGGATGGAGCAGCATTGTCCTGGAAATAAAAGGAAAAATGAAATACATTAGGGTCAGGGGACAGCAGCCAGCTTGCTATAATGACATTGAAGATACATGTTTGTAAGAAGTAGGATATGAATCTGAAGAGATGTCCAGAAGACAGATCATGAAGGGCCTGATAAACCACAGAACAGATTTTTATATTTCCTGGTTAATTAGTGTTCCCTAATTGGATAGCTTTTAACTGGACTGCAATGTCCACTCTGCCTTTTTAAATGATTACTTTTGTATTAGTATGAAGAAAAGTCTGTAGGGATGAAACCAAGACTGAAGTTAGTAAAATGATCTTTAAGGGGATGATGAAATGATATTGATGATAATAATGATGGTAGAAAAAAAATAGTAAATATTTGTATAATCTTTATTATATCCCTAAGAAGGCTGAACCGTAATTAGTATAAGCATTCTTAATCCTCAGGACAAATCAGTGATAGGTTTTCCGATACTTTTCTCATTCCCACTCACAGGCGATGAAATTTTGAATAGAGCAAGTCTTTCAACTCAGCAGTTCTAATAAAGAGTGCAAATTTAACCAAACTATTATAATAGCATGCAGAATCTGAGAAACTCAGGATACAGAAATTCAAGCAAAAAGTAATTAATGTGATAATCAACAAAATTATCCATTTTATTAACTTATCATAACCATTCTGCTTTTCATGGAATTCTGTAGCATAGTGCATGTGCTTTACTTGTTTGCTCTTATTTTCTTTGTGCTACCATTCCCTGGATTCTCAGTACCTTGTTGAACTACAACAGCTGCTGTTGCCTAGCCAATATTTTGGCTTCTGGGGGCAGACAGTTGCCTGTCATATAGGAAAATGTCCCCTATTTGGTAATTATAACATAGTTGAACCATCACTATGACTTGAGTTTCTGGCTCCTCCTGTCATGTGTGTACTTTAGACTTTCACGGATTCATTTCCACAAATACATGAATAGGGATATGTGGTCAGCTTCATCAAAAAAGGAGGGAGAAATACTGTTTTCTGTGGATGAGTTTGTAACAAAGCAGGGATGCAGTACACTTGTAATTATATCACTAGTGTCTCCTATACATCCTCCCTGCCAACCACACAGGTTATTAGAGGTGACGGATTCATCACTGCCATTAAACATTTTGTCTTACTATCCCCCTAAAAAAATAAAGATAAAGAAAGAGGAAACACCTCTGGTAGAGCAGCTCTTACTCCAAATAAAACATTCTCCTTGTTGGTTTTTTTTTTTTTTTGAGGGGGGGCGTTTCCTCATTGCCACTGGCTCCCTCTAGAAAGATTCCAGATTGTGTAACATGAGGCACCAGAGGAAGATGCAATAAGAAAATCTTTCCTTGAGATACGGTGTTTGGAGTCTTCCTAAACATTCTCTTAGAGCAATGCTTATGGCTCTGGTCAGTTTGTTTATCTGCCCTGCCCTGGTATATTATTGGAGCCTTCTAATACTGTATTATATGAGATCGTTTTTCTTCTGCCTGATGGCTTCTTTCTGTGCTTTAATTTCAGAGACAGTGTAAGCACAGCAGATGCTGGAGTATCAATTATGTGCCTTAATTATTTGAAGGGCACCCTCACCTTCTTCCCTCCATCCCAAGTCATTAATAAGCAGTATCTAATTCAAAACCTAGGGAAGTGCTATTTCATTCTTACATTGAGGGTGCTCAAAAGAAATATAATCGGAACCACAAATATTAGCTACCATATAATTTAAAATTTTGAACTATTTACATTAAAAACAGAAACAGGTGAAGATTTTGCTAATTCATTTTAACATGATATTTCTAAAATATTATCATTCTAACACACAGTCAATATAAAATCGTTAACAATTTTTTCCATTATTTTGCTGAGTTTTCAAACCCAATGGGTATTGTCCACTTACTACACATCTCAGTTAAGACCAGCCAAAATTCAAGTGCTCGATAGACACGTCTGGTCAGTGGCTATCAGAGGGGACAGTACAGGAAGATCCCTGTCAGTTCCCAGCTCTATGAACATGGAAATGGGGCTCCAAACTGTGCCTGATAGTAGTGGATTCAGGATTGTAGCTCCCACTCACACTACCTCAACTTAATGTAGAAATTTAAATAAACCTGATGCAAAAATCCTCTAGGCAAATATTGTCTTAAATACTCAGCTTTCATCTATGACTTATTACATTCACTTGAGTTTATTTTGTAATTCTTATTTTAGTTTACAAAGTTTCTATGAAGAATGACATACATGTAGAAAGATGAGCATATCCTAAGTGCATGGTTCAAAAAACTGTTACAAAATGAACAAACATATACCTGTATATCCAATATCCGGGTCAAGAAATCAATCAATATTAGCATAAGCAGAACTGACTCTATGTCACTTCCCAGATCACAACATTCCTCAAAAATAATGACTATCCTAACTGTTAATATCATGGGTTTGAGTTGTCTGCTTACCAGCTTTCTATATCATGCAGTCAATAGTAAATACTCATTTGTTTCTGCTGTTGGCCTTCACCATCATGTTGGTTTTACTTAGTTTTGACTTCTATGAATAGGTTTATAAATTGCCAGGACATTGATGCAGTTTGAAAAAGAGAAAAGCAGGGTCTGACAGTCCAGGTGTTGGCATAGATTTGTCAGTTAGGTGTTGTTAAGAGCAGCTAGTCACACACAGCTGGGCTAGAGCATCTTCTTCTTGAACATAAAGAGTTCTACAAAATACTATCAAAATCTCTCTCTGATCATAATGAATCAAGATGAAACCATGTGCATTCATTAATAATTTCTGAACTTAGAAAGGAAAACAAAAGAATACGTACTACACCACAAAAATAACCATAAATCCCTCTCCTATTCAGCTAACATGAGTGACTGCTGCTCACCAACCATAGCTTTAGACTTTATTCCTCTCACCTTTTACATAAAGTCTTTAAAATGCCCAATCATAGAATTATCTTTATATTCAGACAGACACAAGGTGGAGCAAAGCTCTCCTTCTCTGAATCTTCCCCCAGTCACTTACAAAGCCCAAATCCTATCAATCCTTTCTATTAACTTGGTATTGAGATACCTCAGTATTCAAAGGCCTGTACACTTCTTTGTTGCAATAATTAAAAAACAAAACAAGAAACTACAACTTCTTTTAATTACAGATCAAAAGAGGGCACTGACAATTTTTAAAGGATTTTACAATGTCTAGTGTATATACAGACATTATAAGGTTTTGGTCCTTGTTTTTATTTCACTGTATTGTGATAAATGAAAATGCATTTGATTGTTACCAGACACTTCGGATGTGGTAAACTTCTGTGTTATTATAAAGCTGTTTATGCATATATTATGAATATATCTCATTCTTTCTAATAAAATTTAAGCCTCCAGAAGATTTAGAAAAATTTGTCATTTTTATATCATTTATTTATACACGTGATTTTTTCCATTCATCATCAAATACTGATTAAATGCATTTATATTTATGGTTGTCATCAAATCAGTATTTGACAAATAAGAAAAAGAAATCGTAAGAAAATGAATGCTTAGATGATTAGAGAGAGACTGAGCTCCACCATTTTTCTACTTTTGCTTAGTTCTTCCAGATACTCAGGAATGGTGACAAGGAATCAATATTTTGTGTATGTGTGCAAAAATCACTGTTATGGGTCATATTAAAACTCTTAAATTTTGACATAATTAAAATCTTTTTCTAACCAATTTTTCCAAAGGGACCTTCTTTCGATGGTCTATTTCAAAGAAGATTTTGCCAATTTATTTACTATTAAGAAGCCATGGGCCCTAAATTTCTCTCCCTCTTGAACAGCAAGATGTGCCAGGTGACTGTCATCTACTCTGCAATTACAGCTTCTGTATGATTTGCTAGTCAGTGGCGCGAGGAGATCTGTACCTAAACTTGGCACAAATGGATTGTGTGATGGGAGTCCTGGGGAACATTTATGATGCTTGTGCTATTGCAACTGCTGTTCTGGGTTTTCTTTTTCCTGTTTCAAACACTGGCCGTGACAGTGTCAGAGACAGCCCATGATTTAAGAGTGAAGGATAGTGCTGCTGTTATAGCTGTGGTGTCTGTGATGAATGGAGGCATAGCAAGCAAGAAGGAAGGAAGATGTGAATTAGGAGGGGAAGGATAGAAAGTGACAGATTTAAAGCTATCCCCCCAAAAAACATCAGCCAGTTTACCCTGCACACAATTTTAATTTTGAGAGGCTTTATGAAATGTCACACCAAATTTGTTTGAATTATGGTTTAAATATAAATCTCCCTCTACTTAAGAATTACACTAGCCTGGGAAGAAATTCTTTTCATACTCTTTTCTTGTATTTCTTGAAATTTTGATTTTTGGTAAAATAGTGTGCAGTGTATTATTTTTAATAAAGTACGATGTGGAATATAAAAACCATTGTGAATGTTAACTTTTTGACTTAGTTAAATAATAATTTGATAGCACATTTTGTTATCCTTTAGAAAAACTTTACAAAATGTTGATAAGTCAACTATGAAATGTCTAATACTGTGTTATATAAACAATTAAGGATTTACATGGCATATTCTGTGTCCTCTCTGTAGTGGTGGCTGCTATAAGAACAAAATGAAGGAAGCACATGCTATGCAGTTACCCCATTAGAACTTTAAAATATAGTCTCTGATCTAAAATCTGGATACACAAAACAATTGGTAAAAAAAAAAAAAAAGGAAAGTCAGCATATAATATAAACCAATAGAGAACATCTTCATGGGCTTTAGATATGACCAGAAAGAGGAAGTGTAATGTTAAGTAGCTTCATCATGAATATTTTAATAACAATTATGGCTCATCCCATAGTCCAAGAGGTTAATTGCAAGGATTGCAATTTTTTCTTGAAGCTGTTTTTACCTAGAATTCAGTCATCTCAGGCCATGTGTGCAGGATTGATGGAATAAGTCTCTGAGGATGTAATTTGCATGAGATATGGGAAATTCCCTAGAAAGGAGCTCTCCAGAAAAAAAATTAGAAGGAAACTATGCCTGCTTTAAAGACAATACCTCAGGCAGGGTGAGGGAGGAAAGATAATCTTGAATAAGGCTGATCTCCAGCCTAGACATCAAGGATTTATACTTCTTCACAGGGGGATGTGTCTGCAAAAAGTAAATTCTTACATTACAAAAATCTCTGTGATACATGGGAAGTGTAAAACAGCACTGTCTGGCATAAGGTGTAACAAAGGGGGTGAATCACCACAGAGAGTACAGGTGGTTTCCTCTGGCTTCATTAGAGAACATAGAAAGTGCCTTAACTAAATCCACACCCAAGTAACATCTGCAGTGTTGACAATTCAGAAGAAGCAGTTTCTGCACGGTGGGACATTCGCATCAGTGAGTGATGGCACCAAAGCTGCAGCTATGAGTCTCTCACAGTAGCCCCTGTGGAAGTGGCAGCAAACAGCAGCATTGAGGTGGTGGTGGACCTGCACAATACCTGCACAATATACCTGTAGACATTGGATGACAGCAGTAGACAGCAAAACAAGAGATCAGAGCTTAAGTAGTTAATGAATGAAAAGGTGAATTTTGCAGTTGAAAATATCTTTTTTTTTTAAAGATGGAGTGTCACCAGAGTGGAGTGCAGTGGCACCATTTTGGCTCACTGCAACCTCCGCCTCCAGGGTTCAAGCAATTCTCTTGCCTAGGCCTCCCAAGTAGCTGAGACTTCAGGTGTGCACCACCACGCCCAGTTAATTTTTGTATTTTTAGTAGAGATGAGATTTCACCATGTTGCCCAGGATGGTCTCGAACCCCTGACCTCAAGTGATCTGCTCACCTCGGCCTCTCAAAGTCCTGGGATTACAGGCATGAGCCACCACACCCAGGTGAAAATACTTTTTAAATAAACATCCTCTGTGTGTGTGTGTGCCTGTGTGTGTGTAAGGTTTTCAGAAATAATTTGAAGGAATGTTGAAAGATAAGGGCATAGATGTATCACATTCGCAGAAGATGCGAAATCGGGAAAAGTACTGTTTTTGTGGTCATAAAATCCCTTCTCCACCCTCTCAGAATCAAGATCTTGAGGTCAATTGCACAGGAAGGCTATTTACAGGCAGAAGAGAGAGCCTTTCCCTCTACGGGACAGGAGATCACTGTGCTTTCCGCTGTGAGAAAGAGGATGTACTAAATAGGAAAATCCCTTGGCCACACATGCACTGCATTATTATGAATTCTAATCAGAATGCCTTTTTAGAACCCATCCATTTAATTACATTTTGTGAGAAAAGACTAGTCTGGAGTTTATAGGTTCCTGGTTCAGGGTGTAACATGTCCGAAAAGATACCACATGACAAAATTCTAAAAATCATCTTTAAACTGTTTCCCATATCCTGTTTCGTGAACCAGACTGTGCGTTTGGTGATAACAGATTTGTATTCACAGCAAAAGAGTATTTAGTGCTTAAGAATAAACTTTAGAATTAAGTCTTAGCTTTCAAGCTTACAAACTATCTATCTTTAGGCAAAACAGTTCACCTGTAAGCACCTTGGTTTCCACATTATAAGAATATATGAATAATAATAATGGTAATAGTAATCCATATATTCCATGTTGTTGATGGGAGTTTAAATATGTAACATTTGTAAAACACATGAAAAATATTTCATATATATTATTATACTATTTATTTGCTATTAATAAATATTAACTCCATTGAAGTGCACTTAGAGCTATTTGATACATTTTTCCTGCTTATTTAATTTAACAACAAAGAAATTTTTAATGTGGCTTTGTAATTTAATATCATATATGATTAAAATTTAACCACATGCAATATTTGTATTTTAGTTTACTTAAGGAAAATGTCTTTAAAACACATTGACTTAAAAACTAACCTATTTATCCATAACCATTAAGTTAAATACTACTGATGATTCTCTACCCTGAAATAATAAAATGTCAAAAACTTTATATATTATTTAATATGCCAACATAAAATATATAAGAAATAAAAAAAATTATTAAGCCTCTATATGTTTTAAAATTGAAAGCTACATGGTTTTAAAAATAAAATCTCTACTATTCCAGGATTTCAGTCTTAAAAAGCCTCTGGATTTCAATGCTTTACAAAAGATTACTCAGATATTCATTCAGGATCTGCCTGAAAACCAAGGCAATGAATTCAGATTTCATCATTTTTGCTACACATGCATATGTGTTGAAGGGATTCACAACAATTGGAAATATTTGTAGTAAGGCTAAGTTATCTTTTAAGGTAATTGAGTGAAATAAAGGCTCTACAAAATTAATATTGTCAATGTAGCCAGTCATGTAAGATAATTTCCTACTTATTTTCTGATATATAAGCATTATTTCAATAAATAATTACTTATTATGACTACTGTGGGAGAACCACTTTGGAAGATGAAGCAAGAGCATATAAAGATGACTTAAAAGGTTTAAATTCTGCAATAGCCAAAATAAAGTTTGGTGTTACAGTGTGCCCACACATCCCCTTAGAATTCATATGTTGAAGCTGTGGACCACAGTCCTTCAGCATGCAACAGTATTTGGAGATAAAGCCACTAAAGAACTGTTAAAATGAGGTTCATAGGACTGATGTCCTTACAGTAGGAAGAAATGTGGACACACAGACTCCAAAGGTGTACATGCACAAACAAAAGACTATGTGCATACTCACCAAGAAGGTGTTCATCTGAAAGGCTAAGACGGAAGACTCATAAAGAAAAACAAACCCTCTGCCTGCCTCAGCCTCCCAAAGTGCTAGGATTACAGTCATGAGCCACTGTGCCCCACCTAACCTGTCTACTTGTATGGACAACGCAAGGACAAAACTTTTTATATTAATGTTTGTTCTCTCCAAATATCATGTTGAAATTTGATCCTGAATGTTGGAGGTGGGCCTAATGGAAGGCGTTGGGATCATGTGGGTGACCCTTCATGAATGGCTTCGTGCCTTTTTCACGGTAGTTAGTGAGTTCTCACTGTTAGTTTGTGTAAGAACTGATTGTTAAAAACAGCACCTCTTTCTCTTTCTCTTACCATGTGATGATGGCTCCCCTTTCCCTTCTGCCATGATTTGGAAGCTCCCAGACACCCTCGCCAGAAGCAGATGCTGGCATCAGGCATCTTGTACAGCTTGCAGAACCATGAGCCTAATAAATCTAATTTTAAGTAAATTACCCAGCCCCAGGTATTCCTTTGTAGCACTCAAAACAGACTAATACAATTACACATTTATGTATTTATTTATATGTACCTTAATTTTATGTCTCATAGTAGGAGATAAGTAACTGTCTCTTCAATTAATGTTTTATTTAGTTACTAGAGAGGAAACTGTGAAAGAGGAATTACATTATGGTCTAGTAATAGATTCATCTGTCATCATCAGTAAGATGATAATTTAAAAAAGAAGACACTGAAGAAAGACTGAGTCTGGGTAAATGCATTGAGTTAAGTTTGCGTTTGTGGTGAGCAGTGAGTTCTTGGTGAGCATGCATGTGAAAAATTACTTCATGCAAGAAGTGTGGGATGAAAAGGTGAAAGAATAGAAAAACATGTAAAAATAAGAATCACCAAGGCATACATGAATAGTAAAACAATGTAAGTAAATGGCATTTCATAAAAGAGGCATAAGAATAGTACCTTGAGAATCATGCATGTTAAAAGACTGGAACTAGAAAAAAGTATGAATGAAGAAGTTGAAAAGGAGCATAGAGAAAAGAGCTGACCAGAAAAATGGAATTCTGTAGAGAAAAAAAAAACACTTAATAAATAGATAATTAAATAGGTCAAATACCGAAGAGCTAGTAAAGGAAATGAGGATTGAATAATAAATATAAAGTGAAATAATAATCAGAAACTTAACAGTCAGGCAGATATAAAAGCCTACAAACAAAATAAGAAGGAGCATATGTGTTAGGTGCTACTATTGATCTCAGATATACAGTTCTTTTCTTCCAGGCACTAAAATATCCACCCTCCCCAGTCCTTTACAGATGAGTGAGATCAGGTGACTTAATTTAATTAATGAAATGTAAAGAAAATAAAATGCTACACTTTGACTAAAACATGTAATTACCACTGAAAGCCACTCTGTGCCTTCTCCTACTGATATCACAGGATGAGCCACATAATCCAAAGATGAACTATGAAGAAATTGAAACAGCTAACCTAGCCCAATCTTTCTGGTATTTCCTGTGTATGACTAGTAAAATATAAAATGGGAGTTTGAGACATAAATAAAATTAAGGCAGTAAGGGAAAAGAATAAGTGAGCATGTGGTTGAAAAGAGAAAGAGAGAGAATGTATGAAAACAAAAAGCAAAAATATCCGGGTAAAATTGGATAAATTCTTATCTCCTTGGGAAATTGTATAGATAAATCTCATCATTGAATTTACTCCAGGCTTGTGGTTATAGGGAAAGTGCCAAAGGTTAGTCAAGAGGTGAAGTCACTCAGAGCACGAATGACGGCATCATTAGAATTTTATCTCCGGCATTCAGGATCGGTAACAAGATGAATTAACACTGACATGGATGATAGAGGGGCAATTATTGAAGTGTTGAGTCTCTACATATATTTAGTAATTCTTGCTATTAAACCTGAACAGAGTTTAAGAGTAACCCAAGAGGAGGATTGGTTAATTTCATCTGAAGAATATCAGAAAAGGATGAAGACAGGAGACAAGACTCTTGTGTTTTAGATGACAAACAGCAGTTTAACTGAGCTATCAATTAGTGAGGACATTTCAAGAAGAAGACATTAGCTTGAATGTGATACATCAGCCAGTGTTTCAGAAGTATAAGCAATATAGAATGATAGCACAAATAAAGACTATCAAAAATGAGGGAGGTTACAAACCTCTGCTCTTCATATTCTTGGCTTAGTGCTTGAACTTCATGCTAGAGGAGAAAAAAAATCCTAAGTCCACTAAAGAGTATAGGTGCATAATACATCCTCCATTTTAGGAAAATTATATTACCAAATGACTAATAAAATCCAAATTCCATTAAAACTGTCAAAGTCTGCATACGTTACAGATTTCTATATGATTCCCTTTATTTGTTCTGTGGAGTTGTAAGAATAATTTATGAAGCGCTGTTTTATCCACAAAAGATGTGTGCTAACATCACAGCTTTAAAACTACCAACTATTTCTCCAGACCTCCCAGGGGCTTATTTAACTTTTATCTTATGAGTTCTTTGGTCCATTTTTCAAAGTAGACATAAGAGGAACAATTGTTCTCAAATTCTTTTATGAAGAAAAACAGGGATGTCAACAATTTTCAAAAGGGAGAGATTATTTAATTAAGCTATAAGACAAAAGGAGCCAAATACTGTGGAAGGCAATGCATAGAATAACCAATCCAATATGTATCAAGCTTTAAGGTGCTTTGATGTTTTCTGCTAATTAAAGGGTCTTAGTCCAGCTTACATATGCGAAAATATGTCGATATGGTCATACTTAACCTTGTGATGCTGTGTCTTAGTGCTTATCTTTAAATTTGTGATGTTTATGATTCTTCTTTGTAACTGTTCCAAATTTATCATACCAATTTATTTTGTATGCCTCAACTTTGAGCATTGACACAGTGTCCCAAACAGTTCTGAAGGGTGATTAATGGAATCACTTCCAATAATCCATCAAGTGAAAAAATACTGCCATTTTCTTAAGAAACTGTCCCAAATAAGCTCTACTGCCATGATAAAAGAAACTTTCTGTTTAGTCAACCTGATTACAGTTGCTTCTTTATTTTTTAACTTCACACTATCTTGGCATTGACTTAACCATCAATCATTTCCCACCTTTATTCCTATTGTGTTTTCTCTGTCGTTTCATTATGGCTGTTGTCTCACCGTTGTGATTATTCCTTCTCCTCCAAGAAGCTCCTCAAGGAGAAGAATTATTTTTTAATCTCAGTAAATGTATTTAAGAAGATGGCAATATATTTTATTTGACAAAATTTTCATGAAGGATAATAAAAGGAAAATTAATTTTCTAAGGTGCTAGGCTGTCTAAATTGAAATAATAGTCAACAGAAATCCATAGCCATAATTATATCTACAATATTATGCAATAAAGTACTAAAATTTTCTTTGTCAGAATGCAGTATAATCTTCAGAAATGATCTTAGATCATAGGATGTGTTAGATAAATATTAGATACTACTAGATAAAATGTACAAATACTAAAATAATGTATATATTGTATATGTAGCAGAGTTTTTTAGCACTATATGGTCTTACACACATTTGGTGCTTGAAGCATTCACATGCAGTAGATAGGACTAACATTATTATCATCATATTTCAAAGGAAGAATTAAAATACTAAAATCTTATTTGTCCTAAGGATACTTGATTACTAAAATGGCATAGAAATATTAACTTAGGTTTCATAGCTCTGGATTTACATCATTTCTACTAAATCATTACATACATTCAAGAGTCAAAGATATATACAATTTAAAATATCTGAATGAAAGCAGTGAAAGAGAATGAATGTAGAAATAACTTATTAGGACTATTGATAAAATTACACAATTAAATTATCTGAGAGAAAAAAATCACAGAACTACACTCTCTAAGGAGAATTTTAACAAAAGTGAGAGGTTAAATTTACCAATCGACAATGTTGTAATACAGAATAAAATTCTACCTATAGTAATACAAAGAACTGAGGAAATTTAAGTAATTATTACCAATTAAATTCATGCAAACCACAAGAAATAATACATGGCTTAATGTGTACTCATAAAATAAAATAATATGTTGACTTGAAATCATGGTTTAGGAGGAAAAAGGGAACTCAAATATAGTTTGCTGTTATCAAATACACACCTAACCCCTTTCAAGGTCTGAATCTTCTTTATAATAAAATGCAATACAGAGGTCAAGCCAGAGGGGTCAGAAATAACAGTAAAGATAAACACCATTTATTTTCCTGTGAAGAAAATTTGTAGCTAGACTAGTGATGCAGTACTCACATTATGCTGACATACAGGCTCTTAAGACTTATGTTGAAAGCTAGGTACAGGAAAACAATAATGTGCAATTGTGCAAAGTTTTGAAGGATGGTGGTAGCATCAGTGTTACATTGTCCTTGCTAACTAAATCAGTCTTGTTTATTGGAATCTATTTTAGAGACAAAAGTTTTGCAGAACACTGAAGTTGAATCTAATGGATGAAGATTTAATGTTGCCTTTGGGAGGCTATTCTACAGGGGTATCATTTGAGGTCTCACATTTATATCATATTAGTGTCAAGCTTCTTTCTAAAAGTTTGTGCTGTTCTGAAAAAAAAAATTCTGTTAACCAAAGCCAGAGAGTTTTTTCACAATCCAACTATATTTTTTCAGTTTTTTATTATATGGTGACAAAATAAGATAGAAGCCTATTTTGAGCATAATAACTGAGAACTGAGATTCAGAAGACTTGATTCAAATCTAAATTTTGGAACTCACTACTTAAATGCCCATATGCAAGTTACCCATGCTACTTCAGTTTTTTAAAAGAGTAAAATATATAAAATTAACACCTATCATTTTGGCTGATCATTAAGTAATAGTTAACCAACAACACAAAGCCACGCCTTTAAATTCTTGATGATGATTACACATTTGTGGAAAATTCTGCTTTTGTTTCTCCAAAAATTATACTTCTCTTCATTATGATCAGAAGAACCCTTGATGCTGCATGGGATAGAATTAGACCCAATGAACAGCTTCATAGTTTCCCTTTGCAACCACGGATAATCCCTTAAATAAGTTATAAATAGAAGTTAAATTTTGTTCTACTAATTATAGGTCATATTGTTTTTCTATGCTGTGTTATTTCATTCAGGCTAGAAAACAGATTTGGTAAATGATGATAGAGTAGCCATCTTGAGACCATAAGGATAGAATTCATTTTTGAGATGTTACAAATGTCCAAGTGAAAATTCAAAAGAGCTTGGTTCTTTCATATCTTCATATTTCTGTCCCACCATTACTGAAATGCTTATTTCCAAATATCTATTACAGAATAGGAGAAAAATAAACAACTATTTGGTAAGGCAATGCATCAAGGATTCTATAAAATGTGTCTAAGCACAATCCTTACCCACCTTAGGTTTGATGGATATATTAATGAGTTTTCTAAGCATCATTTCTGCTATGTAAGATCTCATTATACATAATGTCATAACCATCATAACCTAATTGGATAGATATGGTTCATATATACCTGTATTGAGAGAACATATTGTACTCCATAAGTATGTATCATTCTTACATGTCAACTTAAAACAATTTAAAAATCTTGAAGTAATTTATATATTAACATTATCAAAAACAATAATAGCTAATGGATACAGAAAATAGATGCTATTATACAGAGTTTGTCCCAATTCCAAGGCATGGTGCTTAAAACAAATGACAACACAATTTTAATTGCCCCAAAATTCCGATTCTAGTCAAAAAAACAGGAAATACAGATAGGAAAAATTAGTGCTATAGTTTTCTCTATTCAATATTTGCCAAGTTCTCATTCATTCAATTAAAAAAATTCCTTAGTTTTTACATTTTTGGACTATATTCCTATAAAAATATGACCCTAAAATAAGACGAAATACTGATGAAGAAAATAGAACAGGCTTGTGTTAGTGTTTTGAGCATAAAGAAGTAACTATTCGAAGGCTTTATGAGGAAGGAGAGATTTGAGTTGAATTTTGATTTAGACTTTTACATCATCAGACAGAGAGACAGTCTGGAAATATGCTAGTATTCTTCTGAACATTCTGTTTATGATTGAAACAGGAAAAAGTATGTTTTATGACATTTTAACATTTAAAGTCAGAACCTGGAAGTGTGTAATAGAATATTTATTATCAAAAAACTGGGAATTATATTTTGGCTTTTCTTTAGAACTATTTTGAATTTTTATGAACTTACAGTCATGGTGAAAAGTGTTGTACAATTTCATGTGTTTTAAATTAATTTGGTAAGAGTTGATTTCTGATAATTTTGAGTTTCCTAATCCATAAACATGGCATACTTATCTATTTATTTGTATTATCATTGAATTATTTTTTTCAATGTGGTAGTTTTTAGCACCCAATATTTTACAAAGGTTAGATTTATTTCAAACAATTTATTTTGGATTGATGCTATAAGAAAAACTGGTTTTAAATTTTTATTGCTAATTGTTTATAGATAGAATATAAATCAAATTGATTTTTTGTCCTATTAACCCTGTATCTCAAAACCTGGATGAACTGAGTTACTAGTTTTAAAACTTTACGAGTAATTAAAAAGAATGTAATGCAGATAGTTGTCACCTGTAAAAAGCTTTTTTTTCCTTTCCACTCTATATTTATTTCTTTTTCTTGCCTCATTGCACTAGATAGGACTTCCAGTAATATAATGAATACAGTTGTTCAAAGTGTATGTTCTTTGTTATTGATTTGAGAAGGAATTATCTAGTATTATCATTAAAATTACATTAGATGTAGGATTTTGAAGATATACTATATCAGGTAATAAATATTTCCTCAATTAATTTTCTCAAAAATTTTTTTATAAATAGATGTTGAATTCTGTGAAATGCTTTTTTGCATCTACTTAAATATCTTGTTTTTTCTTGACTACTCAATATTATTAGTTACATTAATTCATCTTCAATAATGAAATATCCTTGAATTATCTGGATAAAAATAAATCAGTTGTGATGTACTTTTTCTCTTATCTATTGTTAAATAATTGATTTGCAAATATTTTGTTGAGAACATTTGTAGCTATGTTCTTAATATATTTTTTTCTGATCTTTTTGTTTTTATAAATTTTTGTCCATATTTAGCTTCACAATAATGCTGACCTTCTTAATTTGTGAAAAAATATCCCCTATTCTATGTTCTGCAAGTCATTCTGAAGAAGTGGTTTTATTTCTTTTTTAAATCCTTGGGAAAATTCACCAGTGAATCAATGGATTCTGGAAATTCCCTTTTTGGATATTTTAAGAATGATTTCAATATCTATAATAAATATATTATGCTTTGATTTATCTAATTGCACTGCAATTAGTTTTACAACTCCATGTTTCTCAAGGGATTTGTCCATTGTACATAATTTGTGAAAGTAATGAATACTGAATTGCTCATATTTTCTCTCTTTAACCTCTAAGATTACAGACCTGGTTGTGATAAAAATTTTAATTAAAAATAATAATTTCAAGTGACCCAGAGTATGTTTATTAAAATTAATGAAATAGAGGAGTGGGAAAAATATATAACACTCAGATTTGTAATGTAAGCCATCGGAGAGGTATAGCAGAATTATAGTAAGTGAAGAGCCTAGATGAAAAATATGTAAACTATTCTAAATTCCTCCATAGAGGCAGCAATTCAGTGGGGGATCTAGAATAACACTGATTTCCATTGGCAAGTTACTATTAACAGTATTTTTTAGTTATGCTGAAGCCACGTCCCCTGCTAGACAATTTGTCAGGTTCAATTTTTTTTCTGTGTATCCAAGAAAGAACTTGCAATGCACCATCAGTATGCTCTTACTAGCCACCTTCTGGGTTGTCTTCTGAATCTGACATGACACCCAGAAGAATTAAGAAATACTGGGATTTTTTATGAACTGTATTTCACTCTGAATCTTGCCAAATGAAAGAGCTAAATAACTGTTCTACTTCATTATTGCCTAATATTGACTAACACAGATTTGATTTGATATTCCAATGAAATGCTTTGATTTGATGTACCAATGATATGATTATTTTTGGGAAGTATTTTATTACTCTGTTCCTTATACTAAACTATTCAAGTTATTTTAATCAATAGACAAAAGAGATTTAAAATACAAATGTGAATTATTCAATACAGTTACTTTGTCTTAGCAGTGTTCAGAAATACCTACATTCCATTAGCATAGCTCTAGATAAAACTTGAAGTAAAATCTAAAAACTGTAAAATCCAGACCTCTTTTTTTAGGAATTTCAGTTATGATTATTCCATTTCTAGATGAGTTTATTGAGGCATAGGTAAGTTAAATCATTTACTTTCACACAGTCAGATTTTGACAGAACTAGATCCTAAGTCTTAAGTATTCAATTTTATTGTTTCTTCTATTATTCCCAATGCCCTTCAATAGTTATTGCAATGATTGCTGTAGAAGAGGAAATTCTATGTTTTAGATTTGTAATGTCAAGAGAAAATGATAAACATAATAGATATAAATCGAATAATAATGAAAAATTAGGCTTATGTCCTTGGCAAGAAGCACCAAAAGCATGCTATAATTAATTGCAGCTGTTTTCACATAGCAGCGGTGCAGTTTCCCTTTCTTCTCAGGAGTTGCTGAATCAGGCTATGCAGCAAAGTTGATGTATACCTTCTGCGGAAATTAGATGTTTTAGATGCGCTGTTCTCAGATGCCAGGATGGATGACAGTATGAGATATAATCCTTTCCTGTGTAATGCAGCCTAAACCAATCTACATTCTAGAAGTCATTTGATTTCTTCCCTCTGTAGTGCTATCAGATAGCAACTGACTCTCCGGGGACTCCATTCATGCTGAGATTGCACTAGCTAGTGATTACACTACTGAACCAGTCTGTAATCAATCTTGCATCCTACTGATCTTTTTCGGAATTTTTCTTTTGATCACCAACTAATGGGAAACACAGCATGGTAAAGAGTATTACAGTTTCATCTAATTGTAGCTCCATTAAAAAGACCTCTGGGTACTCTTGTATTAACCTTTCAATGAAAGTGTTCATAATGCACTCAATTTCTAAAGTCAAAACAGGTAATTATCATAGAGTTAGTTTGATTTACCTTGAGTATAAAGGCATCATTTTCAAAATATATGAGTTCCTAAATGTATTTTTTCTCTTCTATTTTCTATTTATAGTTAATATAGGCACCCGGATGGGCTTCATAATTAGAAGATGCCCTCTCCAATTTGTATATTAGTAAAGAAACATATATATGACATGCTTTAAAGGGCATTGACAGTTCTGTCATCGGTGCATATTTTTAATAGGCAGGGCTTGTGAGGGAAACATGATAAGATATCTCAGTTGTCAGCCACTTCCAACATGGTATATATGAAGATATATGAAGCAATAATTTAGATCCACAGGAACTGAAAATAAAATAAGTATTGGAGAAAAGATGGAGGTAAAAATATTTTCTCACCATGATGCCAACACAGTATTTTGAGGCGGAAGCTTCATTGTGACAGATTTCCCAATTACTCATATTTATATCTGCCTTAGTTTGTGTTTTGTAGAAATGCAGAACCTGAGAAAACAACTGGAATGTATAAGCTCATTTTGAAGTTTGCTCTAAAAGTAAGGTGCATATGATGGAATAGGAAGAATAAAAAATGCGATGAAGAAAATAAATTGCAACTTAATTATTAAACTTGTTACTGCTGGGGCAACTGGGTCTCCTCCAGCATGCTCTGATAAACTTGTGTGTTAGAATTCTTCTTCTGAAGGATGAGCACCTAAGGCAATTATCCATGACTTCTATGTCTTTCAGCTGAGGAAATCCCAGGATATGAATTCCAAGTGCTAATTTTACAGGCTGAAAAAAGATTCTGACAAAATCCCTGGGCATAAAAGCTGAAAAATAAAACATTGAAGGTATTTGAGAAAGGACACTACTTCTGTACGTAAATCCTGTCAACTAGAAGAGCAAAAGTACAGATGAACCTGGTGAATATGGCTCAGGGCACCAACAAACTTTTGACAAACTTTATCTGCCAGTTTTTAAATTTGTAAATTTGGTTACACCTATTATCATCTTTGATTCCAAGATTTCTTCACTACTAAACAGGGACAGTAATAGAGATCATATAATCGAATTTCACAATTGGGTTTGGGAAGATTCAAAATGAGATGATATATGTGGATATCTCTGGAGTCTGGAAAGTACTAAGATTAAATGAATACACAAAACTGTAAAGTTATTTTCTTGGTATAAGGCTGAATGTGGGTAAAATTCATAGGTTTCCTATGGTATGCACACTGGAATGAAACTGTAGTGAGATCTACATTTAAATCTTATTTCTGCTACCTAGTATATTTATAACAATTTTTGAGATATGACATATATGTCAAAAACTTTAGTCTTTTAAAATGTAAACTCACTGGTTTTTATTATATTCAGAGTTGTGCAATCACTACCACTAACTTTTAGAATGCTTCCCTACACTTAAATAAATCCAGGTACCTGTTAGTAATCACTCTTCATTTTTCACTCCTCTCAACTCCTGGCAACTACTACTGTTTATATAGAATTGCTAATTTGAGACTTTTTATAGTAATGGTCTTATATTTGTTATATATATAATTACATTTTGCAACATTACAGTAGCTACATATTACAATATGTAATGTTTTGACTGGCTTCTTTCATTTAGCATAGGCTTTCAAGGTTAATCCATTCTGTGGCATGTATCAGTACTTCATTTTGTGACCAAATAATGTTCCATTGCAAAAAAATTTTTTTTTATTTGGATTACCTAATTCATAGGTGTATAATTTCTCATAGTATTTCATATAACACTCTCTATTTATGTAAGGTCATTAGTGATGTACATTCTTTCATTTCTGATTTTATTATTGTATTTTCTTCATTTTTTACCTGGTGTGGCTAAACATTTGCCAATATTTGCCAAAAGCCAATTCATTTGTTATTTTATTCTGCTTCATTTATTTCCCCAAATATATATTATTTATGTTAGCTTTAATTATATTTATACAGTTTGTATAACATATAATTTTATTTCTTCTTCTTTTGTTTTTGGTTTGCTTTTTTCCAAATTTTATGGTAGAATGTTAGAATATTGACTTATTACTTTGCTCTCACACTACCTAAGACTGGGTAATTTGTAAGAAAAGAGGTTTAACTGACTCACAGTTTTGCAGGCTGTACAGGAAGCATGGATGGGGAGGCCTTAGGAAACTTAAAATCATGGGACAAGGTGAAGAAGAAAGAGGCACATCTTACACGGCTGAAGCAGGGGGAAGAGTGAGAGCTGATAGGTGCCACACACTTTTAAACAACCTGATCTCCTGAGTTCTCACTGACTGTCACAACAACAGCAAGGGGGAAATCTGCCCCTGTGATCCAATCACCTCCCGCTAGGCCTCTCCTCTAACACTAGGGATTCCAATTTGATGTGAGATCTGGGCGGTGACACAGAGCCAAATCATACCATTCTATTTCTGTTCTCTTAAAAATCTCGGTCCTTCTCACATTGCAAAATACAATTATCCCTTCTCAACAGTCCCACAAGTCTTAACTTATTTCAGCGTTAATTCAAAAGTCCACAGTCCAAAGTCTCACCTGAGACAAAGCAAGTCCCTTTCACTTATGATCCTATATAATGAAAAACAAATTAGTTACTTCTAAGATACAATGGGGGTACAGGCATTGGGTAAACATATCCATTCCAAAAGGGAGATATCAGCCAATGCAAAGGAGTTTCAGGCCCCATGCAAGTCTGAAACTCAGCAGGGCAGTAATTAAATCTTAAAGCCCAAAATAGTCTCTTATGACACTATGTTTCACATCCAGGCCACACTGATGCAAGGGGTGAGCTCCCAAGACTTTGGGCAACTCTTGCCTCTGTGGCTCTGCAGAATACAGCTCCCTCAGCTGCTTTCGCAGGCTGATGTTGAGTGCCTGCAGCTTTTCTTAGTGCATAGTGCAAGCTGTTTGTGGATCTACCATCATGGGATCTGGAGAACAGTGGTCCTTTTCTTACAGCTCCACAAGGCAGTGCCCCACTGGGGACTCTGTGTAGGGGCTCCAACTCCACATTTTCCCTCTGTACTGCCCTAGTAGAGGTTCTCCATGAGGGCTTTTCCTCTGTAGCAGGCTTCTGCCTGAATATCCAGGCATTTCCATACATTCTCTGAAATCTAGCAGGAGACTCCCAAGCCTCAACTCTTGCCTTCTGTGTACCCATATGCTTAACACCACATGGAAGCCGTCAATGTCTAGGCCTTGCACCCTCCAGGAAAGTGGACTGAGATATGTCTGGGGCTCTCTTAGCCACAGTTGAAGCTGGATCAGCTCCCTTTACAGACTGATATCCTGGCTGCACATAGAGTCTGGTGTGAGGATGGTAGTTTTTCCTCATAAGGCATTTTGTCACAACAACTTAATCAGTATATAGGAAGTCCAAACTTTTCCTCATCTTCCTTTCTTCTCCTGAGATCTCCAAATTGTACTAACCTCTTCCCATTACCTAGTTCCAAAGTCCCTTCCACATTTTCAGGTATCTTTATAACAGTGCCCCACTCCTAGTGTATTAGTCTGTTTTCATGCTGCTGATAAAGACATATCTAAGGCTGGGCAATTTACAAAAGTAAAAGGTTTAATTGGACTTACAGTTCCATGTGGCTGAGGAAGCCTCACAATCATGGTGGGAGGCAAGGAGGAGCAAGTCACATCTTACATGGATGGCAGCAAGCAAAGAGAGCTTGTGCAGGAAAACTCCCCCTTATAATAACCATCAGATCTCATAAGAACAGCACAGGAAATACCTATACCCCTGATTCAATTACCTCCCATTTGCTCCCTCTCACAAGACATGGGAATTCAATATGAGATTTGGGTGGGGACACAGCCAAATCATACCACCTAGGTACCAATTTTCTGTACTAGTCCGTTCTCACATTGCCATAAAGAACTATCTGAGACTGGGTAATTTATAAAGTAAAGAGGTTGAATTGGCTCATGCTTCTGCAGGCTGTACAGGAAACATGACGGGGGAGGCCTCAGGAAACTTGTAATCATGGCAGAAGGCAAAGAAGATGAAGGCACATCTTACATGGGTGGAGCAGCAGAATGGGGTGGGGTCAGTGCCTCACACTTTTAAACAACCAGATCTCAGAATAGCTCACTCACTATTAGGAGAACAGCAAGAGGGAAGTCTGCCCCCATGATCCAATCACCTCCCACCAGGTTGCACCTTCAACATTGGGGATTCTAATTTGACATGAGATTTGGGCAGGGACATAAATCCAAACATATCAATTGAAATGAGAGATTTTTAGTATAGACCATTAGAGTGGTAAATTTTATTTTATGCACTATTTTGACTGCACCCTATAAATTTTGGTATGTTTTGCTTTTGTTTACTTTTTCTCAAAGAAATTGAAATTAGAAGAGGAAATTAGAAATAATTTCTTTTGTAATTTTTTGCCACAAATTTTATTTGAATATATTGTTTAATTTCCCTATATTTATTAATTTTCCTAATTTTTGTTGTTGACTTTTAATTTCATTCTATTGTTGTCAAGAACATTTGTTGTATGATTTCAAATGTATTAAAGTTTGTGTTATGGGCAAATACATGCTCTATCATGAAAATGTACCTTGTACAATTAAAAAAAATAAGTATTATGTTGTTGTTGGATAAGTGTTCTATAGATGTCTATTAGGTCTAGTTGGTTTGTTGTGTTGTTTAAGTTTCCTATTTCCCTCTTAAGCCTCTGTCTCCTAATTCTACCAATTATACAAGCAAGATACTAAGTCTCCAACTATTTACTGTTGAATTGTCTATTTCTCCTTTGAGTCAGTTGTTAGATGCACATATAATTGTCATGTCTTCCTGGTGGTTTGGCTCTCTTAGCATTTAAAATGTCTTCTTTACCTCTAGTAACTTCTTTTTAAATATACAATCTATTTAGTTTGATATTTGTATAATCACTCTTGGTCTTTTTTGGTTACCATCTGCATGGAATCTCTTTTTCCATACTTTCACTTTCAAATTATTTGATCATTTAAATCTGAAGTATGTGTTTTATCCACAGAATATGGTTGAATCATATCTTTCTAATGCATTCCTCCAGCCACTACCTTTTGAAATAATGTATAAATTATTTACGGTTGATATAATTACTGATTATGTAGGATTCATATACAAAATTTTCTCTTTGATTTCAATATATTGATGGCTTTCTTGTCTTTCTCCGCTCTGAGATTCTCTCATTGCTACATTTTTTTCTGTGTTAAGTAGAAACATTGTAATGCACAGTTTTATTTTTCTTGACACTGATTTACAGTATGCTCAATTTCTTGCTTATTGGTTTCCTTCGCGATTACTGCTAACACCTAAACTAAAATAGTCTAGTTTGGACTAATACCAACATAATTTCCCTAGTCTACAAACCAATTACTTTAATATAATCCTCTTTACTTCTTTCTCGTTTGTACCTCTACTATCATACAAATTATATTTTCAAACATTATAAACACACTAACAGATTTATAATTTAATTTGTCAGTTATATATATATAAATTATACTTTAAGATCTGGGATACATGTACAGAATACGCATGTTTGTTGCATAGGTATACATGTGCCATGTTGGTTTGCTGCACTCATCAACTGTCATCTACATTAGGTACTTCTCCTAATGCTATCCCTTCCCTAGCCCCCCACCCACTGACAGGCCCCAGTGTGTGATGTTCCCCTCCCTGTGTCCATGTGTTCTTATTGTTCAACTCCTACTTATGAGTGAGAACATGTGGCATTTGGTTTCCTGTTCTTGTATTAGTTTGCTGAGAATGATGGTTTCCAACTTCATCCATGTCCCTGAAAAGGACATGAATTTATCCATTTTTATGGCTGCATAGTAATTCATGCTGTATATATGCCACACTTTCTTTATCCAGTCTATCACTGATGGGCATTTTGGTTGGTTCCAAGTCTTTGCTATTGTGAACAGTGCTGCAATAAACATACATGTCAGTGTTAAGAAAGTAAGATATAAAAAGCAGGTATTATAAACACAAATACATTTTATTATCTTTTATATTTACTTATGTAGTTATGTTTATTTCTTCATGTGGGTGCAATTTACTGTCTAATAAACTCTTATTTAAGCATGAAAGATTTTTGTTAGTTGACAGTCTCTTCCTTTCAGCACTTTAAAATATTATCCACTATCTTCTGGCCTCCATAATTTCCAATTAGAAGTCAGCTCAACTATTCACAGTAGCAAATACATAGAATAAAACTAGGTGCATATTAATAGTGGAATGGATAAAGAATTATGGTACATGTACACCATGAAATACTATGCAGCCATTAAAAATAATAAAATCATGCCTTTTTCAGCAAAATGGATGCTGCTGGAAGTCATTATTCTAAGTAAATTAATACAGGAGCAGAAAACCAAATACCACACATCATCACTTATAAGTGGCAGCCAAACACTGAGTACTCATGAACATGAAGATGGCAAAAATAAACACTGGTAACTACTAGAAAAGACAGAGAGGGAGTGGGGAAAAGGTTGGAAAACTGCTGGGTACCATGCTCACTATTTGGTGACAGAAAGCATAGTACCTCGGATCTCAGCATCATACAGTATCCCCATGTAACAAACCTGCATCACATGTACCCCTAAGTCTAAAATAAAAGTTAAAATTAAAAAAAAATAACTCAGCTGCTGTTATTATTGACGATCCCCTGTAATGTAATGAATCATTTTTATCTTGCTACTTTCAAGATCCTCTCTTTGGTTTTTCATAGTTTTACTATAATATGCCTGGCCATTTAGATCTTTGAATATATCCTACTTGAAGTGTATTGTACTTCTTGGAAGTGTAGGTTAATATTCTTCATCAAACTTGGAAAGATTGTGGTGATTATTTCTTAAAATATTATTTCTGCCCTATTCTTTTTCTCCTCTCTTTCTGGGACTCCCACTATGCACAGGCCGATAGGACTGGTGATATCCCATGAGTCTCTGAGGCTCTGCTTAATTTTCCTCTTTCTTTTATTTTTTTTTTCTGCTACTAAAACAGGAACATATCAACTGGCCTATCTTCAGGTGCAATGGTTATTTATTCTGACTTCTTAAATCTGCCATTGAGTTCCTCTAGCAAAATTCTTAAAACTGTTTATTTTGCAATCATTTTAAACATAGACAAGAGTTGCAAAAAGTAGTACACTGAGTTCCTGTATAATTTTCATTCAATTTCCACTAAATGCAAAATCTTATATAACCATAGTGCAATTATCAAACTAAGAAATTAACTTTGAAACAATACTACTAGCTAAACTTTATTTGAATTTGAACTATTTTTATATTACTGCCTATATATGTCTGTGGATAAAATCCAAAATCTACACAGCATTTAAATTCCATGTTCCTTAGTTTTATTCAATTTGTAAGTCTCACTCCCACTGTGCCCCCCCACCCAATAGCATGGAGTTTATTTCCAGGCAGTGGGTGAGCTGGGCTGAGAAATTGCCACAGGCTACAAGCCTCACAGCTCAAGCCAACTCACAGTGCTTCTACTGTCCCACAAAACCTGCAGTGGCAATCTGCCTCCTTCAAAGGATCTGTGGACCTCTTGGGCTTCCTGGTGTGTATCTGTGCCAGTTCTTGGAGGAAAAGTTCATGACATGTCTCCACATACTGCTCTGTCCATCCAAGTGGAAGCTGCAAGTTAGTACTGCTTTCTCTCTGCCATTTTCCTAGGCAGTCTCCTCCAGTAAATTTTGTTTCTGTTACTTTCCTTCTTAACTCCAGAATTTCATTTAGTGATACATTGTTGGTTACTTCCTTTCTTTTCTTTAGACATAGTGTTCATTACTTCTCTGAAGTAATATATATTCATATTAGCCCATGTAAAGTTTTGTCTGGAAGTCTATATCTGGGCTCTCTGAGTAGAGGTTCTATTAACTGCTTTCCACCCCTTGCTTATGGGCATTTTTTGTTTCATTTTTCTTTCAGTTTTTTAAAATACATTTTGTTGAAAACTGAACATTTATAACAATATACCATTGCAACTCTGGAAATAAAATGTACTACTCCTCCCAGAATTTGTTGTTTACTGTTTTGTTTCTTTAATTGCTGTTGCTGATGATGATATTGGCTTATTTAATGACTTTCCTATAAGAATTCTCATAAAGCTGTATATTCTCTGTTATGTGTGCATACTGGTCTGTTTACTTGGTTAACTTAATGTTCACTTAATGATGGAACATATATTTTCTTAATTGTCTTGAACTATAGGTTTTCCAGTCTTTGCTGAATGACACAAAATTGTATTTGTTGGGTCATGACTTCAATACTGAGAACATTACAACTTTTTATGAGCCTTTACCTTCTAGCTTCACTTAGCATTGAGTTTAGCCAGAAGTGAGACATTAATATCCTTTCAGACCTTTACTGGACATGTGAAGATTGCTACACATACGCATGTCCTCCTATATTCTCAAAGATGTGTTGGAGTCTTTCAAAGCTCCCATGGGCATTTTATTCCCTAGATTTTCCTTTAATAATTTTGTGCAGCCTTTTGTTTGCCCCAACTGGTATTGCTACCTCAGCTAGCTGTAATGTTAAACATTTCTTGCTAGTTGTTTTCAACAAATACCTTAGGAATAAAGCTTTCCTCAGCAACTTAGCTCCAACTCAACTCAAATTAAGAGAAGCCCACCCTATGAATGCAGCTATTTCAAGAATTTATCAAATAGAAAAATATAGTAAAGCCGGGGGAATAGACCTATTAGAGATCTTGAAAACTAATCTACCCTTCAGTGAAATGCTGCTGGTTTTTCCAGATATATTAGTTCCAAAAAAGCTGATTTTAAATGCTCCCATCTAGCTGAGGATACAAGAATGGAAATGGGGAAGGTTAAAGCACCACAAAGCTCATTGTTGTTTTTAAGATTTAGCACTTCATTTTTATAAATATTCATAAGATTATTGAAAGCCTTTAGTGAATTTTCAGAATTCTGAAAAAAAAAAGTTGTTTTTAATGATTTCTACCACTATTTTCATTGCTTCTATGGAGGAGCAAATGGTAAGGGTCCATTTTCTGATATTTTTGATATACCTCTCCCCATTGCAACTTATTGTTTCTGTGATCTTATAGTTTTCACATACAATGTTAAAACTCTGTTTATAAAAAATTAGAATTGTAGCATTTGCTTTATGTTTTCCGTTCAATTATAATCATGAAACAAATACTGGATATTTATTCTGTGCCATAATAAAAACAATAGGTATTATGTGTTATGCACCGTGTGTTATCTGCTGTGCTGGATGATTTATATTTAATATCATGAATCCTCCAAAAAATATGCAAGTTAGGTGTTTTTTACATTGTTTAAGATACAATCTAGACTCAGAGAGTTACACGTTCCTTGCCAAAAGCCATACGTCTAAAAAGAACAAAAGCAAGAACAAAAACTCATGAGTTGTTACTTGCTTTTTATGACAAGTTACTCTATAAAACATAATGCTAAAGAAAGTTTGATGATAATTATGACAATGACAATCTCTTGTTATTTCTCTCTACTATAAAAATGATATTAAAACAATAAGCACTATAGTCAGTAAAGCACAGAGTAAATTTTGTACATTAATTTTTATATAAATTTAAATCTACAAAGATCTTATGCCATTTGCAAACTATAGGTAAGATACTGCAATTTTGTAAAACATTAACCAGCGATGAGATGGTGACAGCTTAACTTGGAGCATTGTTATAAATTGCATAATGTGCAATGCCTACAATTGTGAATAACAATCATATGGACATATAGAGCCTTTTTAGAATAGCAGTATATTTACTTTTAACAAGAAGGCTTAAATTGTTACATTTTTGTCCCAGACTGGTGTTTATTTTGCTAAACAATTTAGGCAAATACTCTAATTTTCTCTACTGGTAGATGATTAGTATCTTCATTCAGTCCTCATGGTTCTTTTCATAGCCTGCATTGTTGGAATGATCTGATAATTTTAAAGATCTTTGTTTTATTACATTGTTCTTGACTTCTTTGTTGCCTGTACCAATTCATCATTACTTAATTAACAATCAAGTCGTCATTAAGTACCTATTTTATGCCAAAGAAATCCTGGAAAAATGCAGAATACTTTTTTTTTTTAATCTCATGATAGGTCTTAATATTTTAAAGATGGCAAACATATATATCCTCAAACAAGATTTTGTTAAGATAAACCTTTCTCTTTCTTTCAGCTTTCCTTTCTATAGACCTTTCTTCAGCCAGCTCATGTTCCTGGTTACTTCTTCACTTCCTTATTTCTATTTGTCAAAGTCTCTCTTAAAATGTTAGACTCATTACAGATTGATCTGTGGAGATTGTCACTGAGCCTGAAAAATTAATTCCTCTTTATCTTAGTCTTTGTTGTTTTTGTTGTTGTTGTTGCTTCTAACAGAATATCTGAAACTGGGTCATTTATAATGAAAATAAATTTATTTCTTGCAGTCATAGAGACTCAGAAGTCTGAGGTCTAGGGGCCACATTTAGTGAGAACCTTCTTACTGGTGAGGACTATACAGAGACTCAAGGCTGCACAGGATATCACATGCTGAGTATGTGAGTTTTTGTCTCTCTTCTTATTACAAAGCCACTAGTCCCATCCCCATATTAATCCATTAATTATTAACCCATTAATTGATTAATCTCCTAGTCCCTTATGGCTTAATTACCTCTTAAAGGCCCTGCATCTCAATACTTCCACATTGGGAATTAAGTTTCAACATGAGTTTTAGAGGGGATGAACATTCAAATTAAAACACTCTTAACACACTCTTATTTATGTTTGAGATATTTTTATTAATTAATCAGATTTTGAAAATGAAGCTCTGAAGTTAGTCTACCTAGGTTAAATCTACTGTCTGTCATTTACTAGTTGTTTGACCTTGGGGAGGTTACTTTATTGCTTGAGCAATTATGTAGAGAATGGAACTCAGTGAAGAGAAGAAAGAGGCAAATAAACTAGTTATAATATTATGGCAAGAATCCAAGTAGATAAAACGGATGACTTAATGAATGTAATGCTTTACTAAGCAAATACTAATGGCCACATTTTCTGCTAAGTGTGAATGATATCCAATTAGGTAAGTCATGATCCTTGTATGCACGGAATTCACAGTCTATGGTAGAAGAAAGATACGTAAAAACTACCTATAAGCCAGATTGTTAATTGTCATAACATGGGTCCAAGTAAAGTCCTAAAGAACACAAAATTGATTTCACTATTCTATGTGTGTCCTGACCAACACAGTCCAATGAGGATATTATTTTCCATTATCTAGGCAATTAACTTCTATTATGCATCCTAAGATTGTATTACCTTTGTTAACTACACCTCACTGATGGCTTAAATTAAGTAAGAGGAAAGTAGTTGGTTGATTTGTGCCCTTTATATTTTTGTTATTTAGCTCTGTGATGGCATTTGATGAATTTTTACTGTATTGTTACTTCATACTTTCGGGAAATTTGTAGGGTTAATTTAATGCTTTAGATCAAATTTAAGAAATCATCAACATTAATTCATTACTCTTGAAAGTTTCTGAGACTCTTTGAACTTAACTTCAGTAAGCTTCAATATAAAGGGAATAGTAACCAGAATTCAAAGTCAAACAAACATGAATTTGAATCTCTGTTCTGACGTTTATGTATTGTCATATATAACCTAGGGTTATTTTTTATTATTTGGTAGTAGATTTTATTATTATGTCATTTGTATTTGAATGATAATTACTAGCAGCAGCTTTAAACTTACATGATTTTCAGTATTATAAAACTGAAATTTCAAAACATGATTTAAAATAAAAGAGAGGAAATTTGTCAATACTAATATATAGTTTTATCATGCTGAAAATTAGAAATGGCTTTCTGATTGCCAGAAACAAGTGTTGATGGGTAAATTCATCTATAAAAAGACCAAATAACCATACTGTAAGTTTAATGTAAATTCTTTTGATATTCTAATTGTAAAAGGTAAAAATATGAAGCAATTCTATGGGAAAAAGAGTATGCCATTGGTACTGTTAATTTTATGCATTGAGAAATAAATCCCTAGCCCTCCTACTGACTGAATGGACGTGCTCTTGCCAAGGAGACGCCAAAGAAACCTGATTCTTGAGTTCCTGGCCATAGCTGGACAGGAAGTTAGACATGCGACAGTATGCTCCTTGCTTATCAGCTTTTAACCAGAACTATTTCCTAAGTAGTAAGCAGAAACCAACTCTAGCAAACAAGAAAAGAACAACTCATTTCTTTATTACCTTTAGCTAAATATATGAGGCCACAACTTCACTCCCCCTTCCTCTTTTCAGTTTCTGGTGTCACAGTTTGTCAGCTCACAATGAATCCCTTCCTAAGAACAGACAGTCGCCTGACAGTCATCTCCAGAAAGGCTCTATCCAACCCTGGAAGGATGTGAAGTGAAGGTTTTCATGTCCTCTGCTTCACCATTTGTCATCAGAGTGCAGAAATTTCCATCCGCAGATAATTCAAACAACACCATTTTTTGAACATGTGACCCAGGAAGTTTAATTGTGAATGCTCCTTTTATACATCTTCACGACTCTTCCTATAGCTTATTAAATATGTATATTCAGCCACCTCACTCACCATAAATTCCTGTTCCCTTTGCCTCTCCCTTGAAAGGCCTGTTTCTGGTTTCTGGCCAGAGGCTACACTTCCCAGGCTGTCAGAATGGCCACCCTGCAGGCTTTAACACTTAGTAAAGTTCTCTTCCAAATTTATAAACCTCTTGATTCATCAGTTGACAGTGTCAACTTGACAGGTCACAGTGTGCTGTGCCGAGTAAAGATTATTTCTGGGTGTATCTGTGAGGATGTTTCCAGATGAGATTAACATTTGAATTAGTGGACTCAGTAAAATAGTTTCACCTCTCTAATATGGGTGGACATCACCAAATCCTTTTAGGTTCTATTTAGGACCTAAATAGAACAAAAGGCTGAGGAAGAGAAATTGACTCCACTTTTTTCTGCCTCTCTGCTTGAACTAAGACATTTCACATCATCTTGTCCTGCTCTCAGACTGGGATTTACATTTTTGTCTTCGTGAACTCCCAGGCCTTTGGACTCAGACTGAATTACATCACTGGCTTTCCTGGTTCTCCACTTTGCAGACATCATATCATGAAACTCTTGACCTCCATAATCCAATTTCCATAATATATATTCTCTTTATCTATCTATCTAAATATCTATCCATCATATTTGTTCTGTTCCTCCAGACAACCTAATATAGATTTTGTTACAGAAAGTGTTTCTAGAGGAAAAGAATTTTAAGAATAAATTTTCTAGGTTTTTTATAAGGGGTTTCTGGAATTAACTTTCTAATCTGATTAGGTTTGAGGATGCTAATGACTCTATTTAGCATAGTAAATAGAATGTGCTATTTGTTATGTGAACTGTTTGTGGTGTGAACTGTTTATAGAGTTATGCAAAATATCTGAATTGGATACTCCCTATCAATCACTTATAAGAAGAACGCAGTTAAATGACTCAGTATAAGATACTTCAAACGTTTTTGGCAAACTAATAAGTATAATGGCATAGGTTGGTAGTTTCTAACATTGCTGGACAAAGTGGTGATGGAAAAGATACAAAAAATAATAAGTATGTAAAACGATGGATTTGTTAAGTTGCTTGAGTTAATGCTTCCACAATGTAAACATATATTAAACATCACAGTGTACCCCATAAGCACAATTATTATTTATCACTTAAAAATAAAATTTTAAAAGGAAAAAGATTAGCTTAGGGATTTGAATTTCCAGCTCAAACACTATACATGTCCTAAAGTTTTCTATTTTTCTCTAAAAGAGAGGATACCCTTATCTCCTGTAGCAGCAGTATAGAAATTGCTAAAAACCAAATGACCAACCTCATCCTGAAGCTGGCTGAATTAAAATGCAAGTTTAAATCCTAGCCTCAGGGTGTCTACTGTTAAAGTAAGAGCACTTATTGAGGAAGAATGAGGCTCTGTAAATTGGAATGGGGAAGTGTAGAAAGATCCTGATGAAGTTGGAGCTATTGAGCCCCTCAATTCTTCTAAGTTTTCTTTAGCAGTGTAAGAGATCTCCCCACACCCAGCAGAAGTGTTCTCCACATCTCAGGGGCAGTGGCATCCTCACTCCCAGAGATACCTGCTTCTCCGCTCACAGTGGTATCAGCTTTCCACCTCCATCTGAGGGGATTAACGCTGCATTGCCCAAGGAAACTCTACTGGCCTCCACTGATAAAGGCGCCATGTAAAACAACATTGATTCTTCTCAGGACCCACCGTCACCACCCTTATTTTCGTCTAGATTCATAACTAGGCTCACAATCCAGCAGGCCTTTAAAAGTGAGTTATAATTATATAATCCATGAGGAGATGTGTCACACTTCAAAAGAACTACTTGAGTTTTCTAATGAATGCAGACAGAAATCTGGAAAACATGCATGACAAAGGAACTAAGAATGTGGGATAATGGTGAAAGGGACAATAGAATTGGATCAGGCTGTACTTATTGACATAGACTCACTAAGAAGAGCTTCTGAATGTAATGTTGCAGCTTGGGGCCTTAGAAAGAGCTGTAATCCTTTGGCTGGTTGGTTTCCTGAAATGGGACCCAAAGATGGAACACCGTAAGTGAGCCAGAAATGACAGACATGGCTTGGATTTCTGTACAGAAAGAGATTCAATGAGTTAGGGGGATTTGACTGTTACAGTGGATTTGCCATTTGTTATTTTAGACCTACTCATCCACACAGGGAGTCCAGAAGACTGTGGGGAATAAATCTGTGAGGAGAGTCCTGGCATCAATAAAGAGCTCTGTGATTGCTCTCTTTTATAGGCCAGACCTCACAGTAGGAATGTCAGTCATTCCTACTGGGAATAATTGAATCTCAAGATGACAAGGGTCAAGTGGTGACACTTAACTGCTAAAGGCAAGATTGGCATGGTTACCATAATGGACAGCAAGATCAAAGCAGTAAACATTAGGATTTTGGAGCAAAATACGGGATCTTCTGCAGAAAACGACTGTCCTTTTGAGTGACAGCTCTTGGCTTGCTACTAGGTCTTATAGAGAATGAACATTTAACTTTGGGCCACCAAGTTAAAGTTACCATGTGACTTGATGTCTTTATTATAAACTGGCAATTACCTGATCCACCAAGCCGTAAAGTTGGGTATGCACAAAAACACTCTATCATCAAATGTAAGTGATATATACATGATCTGACCTAAGCAGGTACTGAATATACAAATAATTTAAATAAAGAAATTTCCCAAATACCCACAGTTCCCCCTCCTGTTATACTGCCTTCTCTATCCCAGCCTGCACTTATGGTATCATGGAGAGGTTCCTACAATCAGCTAATGAAGGAAAAAGAAACTCAGGCCTGATTTACAGAGATTTTTGAAAGATATTCAGGCAGCAATCAAAAATGGACAGTGGCAGCACTACAATCCATCTCTGGAACATCCATGAAGGATAATAGTAAAGGAAAATTCTCCCAGTGGTCAGAATTTTGAGCAGTTCCCCTAGTTGTTAGCTTTGCTTGGAAGGAAAAATGGCCAGATGTTCAATTGGCTATATAATGATTCATGGGCTGTGAACAGTGTTGGCTGGTTGGTTTGGAACTTGGAGAAAAAATATGATTGAAAAATGAGTGACAAAAAAATTTGAGAAAGAGGTTCGTGAGTAGAGTTTGCTGGGACACACACATACATGGAAACTAACAAAAAATAAAAATCCATGAAGATATTTGCAACCCATGTGAATGCTCACCAAAGAATGCTTCTTTAGCAGTGTAAAATTTCAACAATCAAATGGATAGGCTGATCCATCCTGCAAATACGAATCTCTTTCCACAGCCACTCTTGTTATCTCCCAATGGGCTCATCAACAAAATGGACCTGCTGGCAAGGATGAAGTTTATGCATGAGATAAGCAACATCAACTTCCACTAACCCAGCCAATCTACTAGCAAGAGAGACTACCACTGAGCCTGAGGCCCCCATATGGACATATGGAACCATTCCCCAGGGCAATCAGCCCGCTACCTGGTAGCAAGTTGATTACATTTAACCACTTCCATCAGATAAAAACAAAAGGTCTTTCTGGAATAGACACTTACTCTGGATACAGATTTTTATTCTCTGTGTGTAATGCTTTTACAAAAGCTATTATCTGTGGGCTAACAGAATGCCTTATTTAACATCATGATATTTCATATAGCATTGCTTCTAAACAAGGAACACATCTACCAGTAAAAGGAGCCATCAGCTTATCTTGATGGTGTTTACTGGTCTTACCCTGTTCCCCATCATCCTGAAGCAGCTGGATAGATAAAACAATAGAATGGACTTTTGAAGACTCAGATATAGCACTCACTAGGTGGCAATACCTTGCAGGGCTGGGCAAGGATCTCCAATATGTTGTTTGTGTTAGGAATCAGCATTCATTATATGATGCTAGTCCTGTGATGGCAAGGATTTATATGTCTAACTATCAAGGACTAGAAACAGAGACTGGGAGTGGTGGTTCATGCCTGTAATCCCAGCACTTTGGGAGGCAAGGCAGGAGCTTGCCTTGAATCAGGAATTTAAGACCATCCTGGTCAACATGGTGAAACCCTGGCTCTACTAAAATACAAAAAAGTAGCCGGGCATGGTGGTGGGTGCCTGTAATCCCAGCAACTACGGAGGCTGAGGCAGGAGAATCGCTTGAACCCGGAAGGTGGAGGTTGCAGTGAGCTGAGGTCACACCATTGCACTCCAGCCTGGGTGACAAGAGTGAAACTCCATCTCAAAAAAAAAAAAAAGGGTGGGAGGGAGGACTGGAAGTGGGACCATTTACTGTTACTCCTAGTGACAGAACAGTGACCTAAATAGTAACCTCAAGTTCTTTGCTGACCTAGAGGTTTCAGTTTCAGGGGATGGAATGCTTCCATCAGGGCACACAACAACAATTTCATTGAACTGGAAGGTAGGTCTACCACCCAGCCACTTTGGGCTTCCCTTACCTCAGAGTCAACAGGCTTAGAAGGGAGTTACAGTGCTGGTTGGGGTGATTGCTTCTGACTACAAAGCAGAAATTAGGTAACTTATGCACTATATAGGTACAAAAATATGTATAGCATACATAAAAGCCTTAAGGCAGCTTGTAGTATTGCCAAGCCTTATGATTAAGGTAAATAAAAAACTGCAACAACCTAATCAAGTCATGATTACCAATGGCCCAGACTCCTCAGGAACAAAAGTTTAGGTCATCCAAGCAAGTGAAGAACAATGACCAGCTGAGATGCTTTGAAGGCAAAGTTAATATAGTGGGTAGCAGAAGAGAGTCATATATATCAGCTATAAGCTCTTGACCAGTTAGTAAAATGAAGACTGTAGTTTTAGTGAGTATTTCCTCCTTGTTTTGCTATGAATATGTTTGCGCATGTATAATACACACACACACATATTTTGTTGGTTTTATTTCTCTGGAGACCCCTAACTAATACAATTGTTTGCTCTTTGGGAGTTTCAATTTCTTCATCTCTTAATTAGGTAATACCAGCTTAATTAATGGATCAAATTAAATTTATTATGTAAGGGCCCTACACATGTTATTTATTATGTCTAAAGCCTTACTATTGGGAAATCTAAAAAAAGTAAATTAGCACTTAATGTCACTTCTTAGTAATTCTTTCATAACATTTATATATTAAACACTCATGAGCTATAGCATATTCAAAGCATACTTACTGCTTTATTTACCCTGTAAACATCTTTAAAAATCTGCACTTCTTAGATCCACAGTCCCCAAACTACCCACACATCTACCATCCACATGGTTATAATCATAGAGGCCATGGTGGGACAATGTGACCACAGCTCACAGCTGATTGACTAAGTCCAGGATTACTGATTCAAATTGATTCTGTGAAAGTGTCTTCCTAGTGGTTATAATTAAGGATCCAGAATTTGGGAGCTGAGTTATGTTAATAACAGTATTCCTGAATGAAAATCTGACAACATCTACTGCTTAATTTGTATTTCTCCTCCTTATATGCCCCAAGATAGTTCAGTATTATTTTAATAATTTTCTCAGCCTTCACAGCACCAGCCTTCTTGTCATTCATTTGTTTTCTTAGGCAAACTGAACAGAGTCCTACTATTCAAAAACACCTTTCCCTTCTAGTTTTGAGAGACTTCCTCTTGTCTCCCAGGAGGAAGGATTCCCTGACTTTGACACACATGGCCACCTCGGCACACAAAAGCCTTGTGGTATGGAAAAACAAATTTGTTTTTATGTCCTCTTCTTCCTTTCCATCTTTCAGCATAGGCTTAACTCCCTTAAGCCCAGACATCTGTTGGGACCTGACCCCCAGTCATTGGTTGCCAGTGTGTCAGGAAATCTGAACTTGCCAGTGATGCCGCTGAGATGGCGCCTGTCAAAAGAGCAGTGGTTTCATTTCTAGATTGTGGATCTTTAGATAAATTCTGCCATTTTCATTACGCTTCCTGAAAGTCAGGGTCAGCTCGTGAAAAGTTGTTAAACAACATGCTAAATGTGAAACGTCAACCCTCACTCTAAACCTTCCCTGTTCAGAGCATCAGATGAAGACCTCGTTGGGTTTTATAGTGGCTTTTTGATTTTTGGGAGTCCATCAAAGAAGAGAGTTTGAAAGTTGTTGTATACTGTTAACAATTGTCTGCCCATGTTCTGCCTGAAATACCATGATTGTTTATGGAAAGTATCTTTAATAATGCTAGATACAGTTTGGCTTGGAAAAAAAAACCAAATAAATATTAAAGTAGAAATATTAGGCATCCGGATTTCTGTCTTTCCACTCATGTATAACTTAGAGAAACAGTTAGTTAGAGCTTGAGTACAAAGCCCTGGGGTCAGACCTCTTGGTTTACTTCCCATCTTGATCACAAAATTTCCATATGATCTCGGACTTACTTAATCCTTTTTCTTCCTGTAGGTAATAGATATAATAACAAGGCCTAACTCATAGGACTTTTATGAGAATTAGAATACAATCAACCTGTTGTGAACCTCTATGGAAGTAGCAAAAACACCACTGCCCTAATTTGTTTTGGGTGCTAAGACTGATGATGGTACACATGCACTAAGAAAGTAAGAAATGCTTATTATTCACAATGGTGAGTAAAGATGCTTTCTGGGGAGAACAGGATGGGCTCCACAACAGGCAAACAAGGGATTGATGGAGGAGGAAAAAGAGATGGTTAGATTTTGTTGTGGTTAGGAGGTATAACTTGGGTAAGAGTTTTTATGCACACATAGGCTATGGCTTACATGGTTTAAATTTTCTACCGGCCCCCCAAAAAGGGAAAACTTAATTTTCTTAACAACTTGTCCAAGATGGGTAGAAAGCAAGGAGCAAGTGGTAGAACTCGCAAGTCCTCAGCTTGCAAACATCAAAAATAAAGTTGGCATCTTTAATGCAATTCACTCCTCGTGTTTGACAGAAAACTAAAATATATCATGTTTTAATTGAATTTTTATCTCAATTAAGTAAACCGCTATAGCACTCTTTGAGACAAGTAGTGTGAGTCCACTAAAAGAGGTAAAATTTCCTTAAGTGCCTTGTTTAAGACTTGCATTGTGTAATTTTTAAGTGAAATGTGTGTCTTAGTCAATATCAATGCCCCATCTAAGTGAGGCTTTGCTTGTGTATTTAGTGTATATGGAGATGTGCCTGACTTTGATTTATATTTGGGATAAATATGAGGTCCAAAAGTTCTTTATCCCAAAGGAGTCAACCTTGGGTAAGTAATTATTGTTGCCACCGTTGGATAATCAGATGGCCAGATCATTGTCAACATCCTAAAAGCCTAAAAATGTGCAGATTGTTAGCCATGGTATCCAACGTTAAAGTGACTACTACGCACATTGTTAGTCATTTGTTTACACTTGAATCATGTTCTAGTTAAGCATGAAAGTTGCTAACTCTCCAGGAAGTTCCATCACATGTGATTATTGCAATATTGTCCATAAATTATTAACACTTCTTTTTCTGTTCACTCAGTTGATTCCAAGAAGGTCACTAGGCATTTGGTAGGTCCAGAAGGGGGTGACGTCCTTCAGTATTATGGCATCTGGCAGGAGACTGAGGAATGGGCAGGCCATATTCTCCTGTAGATGTGTTATACCAAAGGGTTTAGGCTTGGCTCTGTTTTGTCGGTACCACTTCCATTTTAACAAGGAGGTTTTAGTGGCTGTGGGTGATGATGCTGCCTCCATGGCCTAAGGCATAATGAGAATAGTGTACCAAGGGTCATGGGTAGTAGCCATAAGAGTCTCTAGTTGCAGAAGAGTTCAGTGTTTGGCCAGCAGTCAATATAGTGCAGAGCTGAGCAAGATACTCTCTTGCACCAGAAGTTCATGGGCATTTACCACCATCATGAATGATTGAAACACTACAGGGGAAACAATAGGAGGTTGCTAAAGCCTCTGCTAAGGAATGTCTGGATGCATTAATAGGAGTATTTATTATATTGCCATTTAGTCAGATTATAGACACTTCTGTCAAAGGGGTCCTCATTGAAGGTGGGCTGATTAGTAACAGCATTATAGGCTTAAGTAAAATTTGTAAACAAAGAACTTGCTGCTTCCAGAACCCAAAAAGGCCTAAAAGGTGTTAGTCATTCTTTAATCTTGTGGGCACTGACAGGATCAATAGCTGTTCGCTGACAGTGTCAGGGATGCAGTGACCCTTGTTTGAGCAAACAATTTTCAAGAATTAAACTGAAGTAGCAAGGCCATTTATTGTTTGTACTATGTATGAGACAATGGCCAATCCCCTTTATTTAAACTCATTCATAAATATCTGTATATTCTTAATCAGTGTATCAAATGAATCTCATTGGAGGAGGATGTAATCAATGTAAAGTCATACCTGTGCTCTAGGAGAAAATGGAACGTAATTAAGATCTTGGTGCAAAGATTATGTGTGATGGCAGGAATCGAGATAACCTATGGGTAGCAAGGTAAAGGTGTATTGTGTCTGTTAGAAGGTGAAGGAAATAATAGCTGAGGGGCTGCACAGACACAGACACTGAACAGAATATATTAGCCAAATCCGTAACAGCAAAGTATCATTTGCCAACTGGATAGAGTCAGCAATTTAAATCATTTTGGGCATAAAAACTTTAATGGCTGGTGCATAGCATGAAGGTTGTGTTTATGCATTATGAGAAATAAATCTTTCTTTCCATGTTGAGAAACAAGCCAAATTTGATTGGTAGATGGAAAAACAATGTGCAAAATTACCTTCTTGCATAGATTTGTTTGAATCCTTGGAAACATATTTTTAACTTATATTGAGCTATATTTACCATCTAATCAGGAGTGAAAGGCCATGGGTGTCCTTTCTGTCAAGCTAATTATAAGTGCCAGAAATGTAATTTAATTTCAAGTTATCAATCTTTGGGCTATTTATGCCTATTATAGGATATTATAGGGAAATAGGGGCTATGGCTATGGAAAATTTAGGCAAGACAATTGTGTTCATCTATTCTCATGCTGCTTGTCAAGACGCACCCAAGACTAAGTAATTTATAAAGAAAAAGGTTTAAAGGACTCACCGTTCCACATGGCTGAGGATGCCTCACAATCATGGTGGAAGGCAAAAGACACATCTTACATGGCAGCAGGCAACAGAGAACGACAGCTAAGCAAAAGGGGAAACCTCTTATAAAATCATCAGATCTCATGAGACTTATTCACTACCATGAGAACATTATGGGGGAAACTGCCCCCATGATTCAGTTATCTCCCACTGAGTCCCTCCCACAATGTGTGGGAATTATGGGAGCTACAGTTCAAGCTGAGACTTGGGTGAGGACACAGGTAAACCATATCAGCAATCATTCTGATTGTTAAGTTGTAAAGCATGTCTGATTTGTCTTCTCCTGTATCTTACTAATTCTTCTAAGAGTATAGCAGATACCTAGTTTAAATTTAGTGGAATACTCAAGTTTAACTCTAATTTGAGACGTAATGTCAACTAAGTCTGAAAGTCTGCCAACTGCTACACTTCAGCAGATGTTAACATTAATTTTGAACCTTTAAGTCAATCAGCACCCATTTACTTTTTTTCATAAGTCCTTTTAGCAAATATTTGAATAGTGGACCCTTATGTTTTTTTCTTCCTCCTGTATCCAAGTGGTTTGTTATTTCTTTGCTTTGTTGGTGTCTGTATATGCTTTGAATTGTTTCTTCTCCATAATTATATCTATAAAGTTCTCTCCTTAGAGTATCTCAAATCAGTGTCATCAGGATTTGAGACCTGCTTCATGACAATGGTTTCTTTATAGAGTGTAAATATCTCAGGTTTAACGTGGGTTTCAATTAACCTCTTGGTTGTACACTGGAATGCATTTAGCACTTCTCCCTAAAGCCCTGTAGATCAGGATCATTTAGTGACAGAGGTATAGGAGCAACAGCAGCAAAGTCATTTTGTAAAATCAAAGTGAGCCATCTGGTTTTAGAAGGATGGACATCAACAGGCCACATGTTGTATTATTATTATTCCACATGAGACCATCCAATGTGGCTTTACACCACACAAGACATTAGGCTTTCCTCTTATTAAGCTATACATTGGGAGCCAACAACTGCTTGAGACATAAACCCATGACCATAGGCTGAGAATTGTTTTCCTGAGCCTAGTATCCATCCTTGATTTTGCTGGAATTAAGGCAAACAATTCAACCAGAGACACACAGATATGTTCAGACAGAGACATATGACACAAAACCACTTTAAACTGGATCTCAAACACACATTGTTCCTGAACGTCAGTTATTTTAACTTCTGATATAGTCAAATCTATAACAGAAGCTCAGTAGAATCCAGCAAATGCAGCACAAAGCAGAAAGAGCAAGATTTCCAGCAGACAGCACCTCAAAGCTCAAGTTCACCAGTCGACAGCAGCATAGCTCAAAGAGCAAGCTAGCCAGCAGGCAGCAGAGTAAATTAGTAAGCTAAAGCAAAAGAAGAAAGACCCTCAGTAGTGGTGTTTGTTACCCAGGTATTCTGTTCATCATGTCAATGATTGAAGTCACCCCACAGGAACAAAATGGGTACTCTACTCAAATTTTGGATAAGATGTCAATCTGATGACACCACACATACACAAAGAGGGTATAAAAAATCTTTATGAGGCTTTCTAGATAGAGCAGATCATGCTACTAAGCAAATCTGAAAATGACTTGGGAGAAAAAGATAAAAGACTGCATTGTCTCTTTTTCTGGATTAGGGGCTCAAGCTTGGGTAAAAATTCCCCAGGCATAGAGAGAACGTGGCTTGTGTTGAACTGCTCTTTGGTGCCAAAGTAGTCAGCACTTGGGATTTTGTTTTATCAGATTTCTCAGACGCAGGTTGAAAACGAAGAAGTAATGAAGGGACTTGAAAGCTATCATTAGTCAAATATTAAAATTGGAGTCAAATTGTTTATTACACCAACATATTAGTTTTGAACAAAAGTTAAGTGTTCTTATTATCCTTAGAGTGTTAAATTCTATGTTATATTTGTCACTCCATAATCACAAGTTGGCTGCTCAACTTCCAGACATTCTTAACAAGAGGAAGGGGGAAATGACCTAAGTTGTTACATTTTTATCTGCTCCTTTTATGAAAACAAACTTTCCCAAGAACTCTTACTATAGCTTTTTCCTTAGACATCATTGACTAAAACCAAATGAAATGGCCATTTCTAGTTCTAAGAAAAACTAAGAAAGTTAGTGTTTCTAACATTGAATACAATAGGAAGAGTACGATACTCTTGGAAAAGAAGAGGGTGATGGCTATTGGTAGGTAGCTGACTGTGACAGTAATGCTGTTTGTATACCTTCTGCAAAATAGGTTTGCATAGTAGTAACCAACAGTTGTAAGCACTGAAAATTGTTTTACTGTAGCACACATCCCTGCTCCTGGAGGTTGACATCCATCACATATATATTGCCTGGGAATTGGTGATAATTGCTGCTTTAACAACACTGTGTCTTATACATGCAGAGGAAGGGGACGGGCCGGGAGAAGAAGTATTTATTACACTGGGAATTCACTGAAATTTCTCCTTACCTTTCTGTTTGAGTGACGTAGATGAACATGCAATTTTCTGCAGACTATTATTACATTAGCTACATATGTAGTCTGTCTTTTTAAAGGATGGAAATGAACAGACTTGACCCTGAATAGTAATCATTACCTTATTCCTGACTCCATATCAGACATAAATTATCTTTCCAACCCTTTTCCAAAAGTCGTTATAAAAAATTGTGAAAAGTACATTTTCATCCAGTTACATAAGCAAATAAGAAGGGAGGAGAGGAGCAGTACATGTGTTAAAGAACCAGAATAAAAGCTATTCAGATTTGGATATCAAAATTGTATATCTCAATGCCTTTCCTTTCATACTTAAGAAACATAATGCCTTTGAAAATGAAAAGAAAAAATCAAAGCTATTAAACACATGTTCTTTTCTCTGTGCCTCTGCATTGATTAATGCCCTGAGCTCACACAGCTGCAAAGTTATACTGATGTCCTCTTTAGATCATGCCTCACATGACTTTACTCAGAAAAGGAGAGAAAGGCTTGTCAAGTAAGAGAGTAAATGAGATATCTCATTTACATGGAAATATAGAGAGTATCAAAGAAAAGGGCTGCTTCTTGTTCACCAACTGCACTTCTGAACTTGTAATATACTGATGATTTAATAGAGTTGGACATGTCACAATCATTTGCATTTGGCCTTGCTTTCTATAGTGTCTTCCTACGTCTCATTTCAAAAACAAATGAAAAATTGGATTTTTATTCACTCAGAAAATTACTAGATCCTAACGTGTTGGTTTTTTTTGATATCCTGAGATCAAAATCTTGCTCCTTGATTTGGATTATTTTATCCCGTTAGAGTATTCACATGATTTAAAACAACCTTGTAAATAAAATACCCCACATTCACTCTACAATAAAAGTGTTTTATCACCCATCCTCCTAACAGGAAGTACAGAGGTAGTCAAATACATTCAGTCAGACGTTTTTTACCACTTGACTTCAAGCATTAGTCACCATAGGCTAGTGGATATTTGAACAATTGGTTGAAATTCGTATTTCTTTCTGATCACATGAAACAATCTGAATCTTTAAAAGTATTATACAAACACTGCAAAAATAAATATGCTTAGACTCCTTTCCTGACACATTCTAAATTAAAACAACCTAACAAAACTTCGACCATTTATTTCCATGCTCAAGGAAAACTATAATGTTATTTCACTTAATAACTAAATACAGAATATAACAATTTTCTCAGTTGGCTAGACATTTTAACAATAGCACTGAAAGCTCAAGGAGAGTGACATCAGGAAAATGCTGGAATAGCAGGTTCCAGTGCTCACCCCTCAAAGAAGCAACAATTTGAACAACCATCCATACACAATAATGCCTTCAAAAGAACTAAGAAACACAAGTGAACAATTACAGCACTTAGGTGGAAGGTAGAGATAAGAAAAAAGACATTACAGAGAGTTAAAAAAAAAAAAAAAACCCTCTTTTTTACCTGTGTCACCCTTCTCCAAAGTCTAACAATGCAATGCAGAAAGAGATAGTCTTTGCATGAGGGAAAGAGAGTGAAGGGAGATCTGGACTTCTCTGCAGACCCCAGCACCAGACTTGCTTCCGTGAACCTTGGTGATAGGCTGGCCCCTATGGCCCCAGGCTCCATCCCAAGCACCGTAGCCCCAAGCTTGAGACACATTTCAGAACTAGGCTGGCATCATAGCCCTGGGCTTCAAGTATACCCCTACAAACCCAATTTGCTTGGCCCACCCCATTGGACCCTAGCACCAGGTGTTTGTGCACCTAAGATTCTGATCTACCTTAGTGGACCCAATTTCTAAGCCTGCTCCTGCAGATTCGAGAAAGACCCAGGTGTTAGGCTCATACAACCACTAATCAAGGTCTGAGTCCAGCTTATTCAAGGACTGCAGCATCAAGCCCAGTAATTTTCTTACAGAAGCTCAGTGAGCTGCAAGAGTGTACAGAAAGACAAGTAAACGATATGAGGAAAGTAATACATGAAGGGTATTTTAAGTTCAACAAAAATATACAAACCACAAAAAAGAATCAAACAGAATATTTTGGAGCTGAATAACACAGTGACTGAACTAAAAAACTACTTAGGGAGCTTCAATAAAGATTCCTGTCAGGCAGAAGAAAGAATCAGCAAGTTAGAAAATAGGTCATTTGAAATTTTCCAATCAGAAAAACAAAAAGTAAAAAGAATTTAAAAAAGTAAATAAAGCCTGTGGAATTTATGGGATACCATCAAGCAAGTCAACATACGTATATACAAACCCCTGAAGGAGCAGACAAAAAGTAGGAGAGTTTATTTTAAAAAATAATGACAGGAAACTTTTCAAAGAAATGAACATTCTGATATATGAAGCCAAAGATCCCCAAATAGATTAAAAACAAACAGATCTTCATCCAGACACCTTATTATCAAATAATCAAAAGTCAAAGACAAAGAGAAAACTTTAAAATCAGTAAGAGAAAAGTGACTCATTACATACAAGGAAACTACCATAAGATTATCAATGGGTTTCTCAGAAACCATGCAAGCCAGGAGATAGTGAAATAATATACTAAATGTCCAGAAAGAAAAAAAAGTCAACCAAAAATATTATGCTGAGAAAATTTATCCTTCAGAAATGAAGGTAAGATAAAGATGTGACCAAACAAATTAATGCTGTGGAAGTTTATGATCTCTTCCTTACACCTTAAACAAAAATTAAATCCAGATGGGCTAAAGATTTAAACATGAGACCTAACAACATAAAAACCCTAGAAGAAAACCTAGGCAATACCATTCAGGACATAGGCGTAGGCAAGGACTTCATGACTAAAACATCCAAAACAATGGCAACAAAAGCCAAAATAGACAAATGGGATCTGATTAAACTAAAGAGCTTTGGCACAACTAAAGAAACAATCATTAGAGTGAACCAGCAACCAACAGGATGGAAAAAAATTTTTGCAATCTACCCATCTGACAAAGGGATAGTATCCAGAATCTACAAAGAACTTAAACAAATTTACAAGAAAAAAAAATCAAAATTTGGGTGACGGATATGAACAGACATTTCTCAAAAGAAGACATTTATGCAGCCAACAAACATATGAAAAAATGTTCATCATCACTAGTCATTAAAGGAATGCAAATCAAAACCACATTGAGATACCATCTCAGGCCAGTTAGAATGGCCATCATTTAAAAAATCAGGAGACAACAGATGCTGGAGAGGATTTGGAAAAACAGGAACACCTTTACACTGTTGGTGGGAGTATATATTAGTTCAACCGTTATGGAAGACAGTGTGATGATTTCTCAAGGATCTAGAACAAGAAATATCATTTGACCCAGCAATTCCATTACTGGATATATACTCAAAGGATTATAAGTCATTCTATTATAAAGACACATGCACACATATGTTTATTGCAGCACTGTTTACAATAGCAAAGACCTGGAACCAACCAAAATGCCCATCGGTGATAGACTAGACAAGGAAAATGTGGGACATATATACCATGGAATACTATGCAGCCATAAAAATGTGGGTTCATGTCCTTTACAAGGACATGGATAAAGCTGGAAACCATCATTCTCAGCAAACTGACATGAGAACAGAAAATCAAACACCACATGTTCTCATAAACGAGTGTTGAACACTGAGAACACATGGACACAGAGAGAGGAACATCATACATGGGGACCTGTCAGTGGGTGGTGGCTAGGGGAGGGACAGCATTAGGAGAAATACCTAATGTAGATAATGGGGTGATGGATGCAGCAAACCACCACAGCACATGTATACCTATGTAACAAACCTGCACCTTCTGCACATGTACCCCAGAACTTAAAGTACAGTAAAAAAAAATTGAAATTCTCAAACTCATTATAAAGGGTTAGTTTATATTATTAGTATATAAATAATAAAATTCAGAAAACTTTAATACTGTAATAGTGGTATATAAATATAAACTTTTAACTGTAGTATAAAAGTTAAAAGACAAAAGCTTTAAAAATGACTATAGATTAAATTATTTTTAAATGAATACTCAATTTAAAAAATATGTAACTTGTTAGGTCAAAACAGAAAACATACGGGAGAAAAAGTTAAAGCATAGAGTTGTTTCATGTAGTAAAAGTGAAACTATTGTATCTTTGAGACAAAATGTTGTAACTATAATATGTTTTATGTAAATATAACCACAAAGAACAGATTTGTATTAGATACACAAATATATAAGAAAAGTATTCAAAGCATACCACCACAAAAATTCATCAAATAACAAAGAAATCCAGGGAGAAAGAAAACTACTACAAAACAGTAAAAAAAAAAAAAAAAAAAAAGTGTGTAGGGCTGTTGGGCCCCAAAGTGTCATGGGGTGCCCATTATGCTTTGCTGAGGTGCAGGAACCGAGAATTTAAGAGAAAGGACACTTAAGAACCGGTGAAGAGCATCTGGACTCAGGGGGCCACACCACCTGTGAGCAGAGATCAGCGAGAGCCCCCCTAATGCCCAGAAGCATCTGTATTTATTGGGTACAAGCAGGGGGCAAAATCGTGAGTGAGGTCATCATCTATAGGCTTGGTAATAAGGCATACATAATCACATGAGTCACAAGCGAGGGGGCCACCCCATTATGTCACCTGGGCAGAGAGGTGGACCATGCGCAGTAGGGGGTCATGCTGTGTGCAGTAGTAGAGGGTCGTGTACAGAAAATGGTGTCCACCCCCATTAGGTCTCCAAAGCAAGGAGGCAGGCTGTGTGCTACAGGTGTCGTGTGCAACACTTCTTATCTGGGGACTGGAGACTTCAAAGAATTTCTAATTGAAGGATACTGTAAGCTAATGCAGTGGGAGCTGACAGACTTGTGCTCTTCTTTTAACATATTTATGGGACAATGATTTGAGCTAGCACAGAAGCAAGAAAAGACTGACAGGGTGTACAGCCGCTGTGACTGGTCACACCAGAGGGGTTCTTCTCCCTCAGTTATTTCCAGGATCTCAAGCCTGAGGCCTACCTTCCACAGGACCTGGATGCAAGGTACTACAACTCCTTTATCAGGAGGAGAGGCTCTTGCTCCAAGCCTGCCATATAGCATATGCCCTTTCAGGCAGGGATACTACCCCCTGAGTCTTTGGTTCTTGTCCTGGTCTGGCTGTTTTCCTATGTACTGCTTCTGTTCTGTGACTGCTCTAGGCATTTCTCCTACTGCAAACTACTATATGGTTATATGGAAAGTTTATATAAATCAGCACTTAATGTGTCAGTACAGCTCTGACTACATTACCTGTATGATTATATAGAAAGATTATATAGAACTAAGTATGATTATATATATAAGCTAGATATATGTAAGCAGTGAGTTATACTTCAGGCACTAATTCTATAAACTAATATTGATTATATATAAAGGATTATATAAAGGAAATAGCTAAGTAATAACACTATAGACTAAGATGTTCTTCAGGTGGGGTTTGCACAGCTCTCCTTGCTCGGTGCCCACAAAAGTGGGAATAATAAGTTCTTTTCTAAAAATAATTACTTTAAATGTAAATGTATTAAATTATCCAATTAAAAGACAGTGAATGTCTGAATAGATAAGAAAAACCAAACAAAAAAAATGAGAATCAACCATATACTGTCTAGAGAAGACTTACTTCAGCTTCCAGAACACAGATAGGCTGAAAGTAAAAGAATAAGAAAAGTTTTTTTTTCATGAAAATGGAAACCAAGAGAGAGTGAGGTGCTATTTTTACAGCAGAGAAAATAAACTTTAAGTCCAACACTGTCTTAAGACATTTAGCATCATTATATAATGATAAAGGAGTCAATTTATGAGGAGAATATAACAATTGTAAATATATATACACTCGGCATCAGAGCACCTACATGTATAAACCAAATACTAACAGAACTGAAAGAAGAAATAGATAACAATAATGGTAGGGTGCTTCAATACTTCACTTTCAACAATCAACAGATCATCCAGATGGAAAATCAATAATGAAAAAACTGATTTGAATCACACTGTAGATTAAATGATTCTAACAGACATATACAGACATTTCAACCCATAGCAGAACATATATTCCTCTCAAACACACAAAACGTTCTTCAAGACAAATCATATGCCAGACCACAAAACACATCTTAACAAAGTTAAAAGGTTAAAAATATTTTCAGCACTTTTTCTAACTATAATGATGTCACTAGAAATTGATAAAAGAAAGAAGTTGGAAAATTCACTAATCAATAATAATTAAACAATACTCTCTTAAATAATGAATGCATTAATGAATGAAAATGTAAATTAAAAAATCTTGAGATAAATTAAAATTTAAAATATATCAAAATGTATGGGATGCAACAAAAGGAGTTCTAGAAGAGTTTACAGTGATAAATGCCTGCATAAAGAAAAAGAAACCTCAAATAAACAACTTAACTTTACACCTAAAGAACTAAAAAATGGCCAGGCGCGGTGGCTCACGCCTGTAATCCCAGCACTTTGGGAGGCCAAGGCGGGCGGATCACGAGGTCAAGAGATCCAGATCATCCTGGCCAACATTGTGAAACCCCCTCTCTACTAAAAATAACAAAAATTAGCCACGTGGTGGCGTGCACCTGTAGTCCCAGCTACTCGGAAGGGATTGCGGAGGCTGCGGTGAGGCGAGATCGTGCCACTGCAATCAGCCTGGTGACAGAGCAAGACTCCGTCTCAAAAAAAAAAAAAAAAAAAAAAAAAATAAGAACAAACTAAGCCCAAAGTTAGTAGAAGAAAGAACAAACTAAGCCCAAAGTTAGTAGAAGAAAGTCAATTATAAAGAAAAGAGCACAAATGAATAGAGATAAAAATACATAAAAAAGCAATAAATTTGAGATTCCTTTTGAAAAAAATAATTAATTTACATTAAACCAGATTATAAAAAGAGAGAAGAGTTATATAAATGTAAGAGGAGACATTATAACTGATAAATACAAAGGATCATTAAAGACTACTGTGAACAATTATACACCAATAAATTGGATAACCTAAAAGAGATAGATAAATTCCTAAAAAAATACATCTTACCAACTGAATCATGAAGAAACAGAAAATCTGAACAGACCCATAATGAATAAAGAGTAAAACAGTAACTAAAAACATCACGTCAATGAAAAGCCCAGGACCTGATTGCCACACTTCTGTAGCCTACCAAATATTTTCTTAAAAAAATTAATGCCAATCCTTCTTTAAAGTCCTCCCAAAAATTTGAAGAAGAGATAATACTTTCTAACTCATTTTATGAGAACAATATTACCATAATACCAAAGGCAGACCAAGACACTACAAAAAAATTTATAGGACAATATCCTTAAAGAATACAGATTCACAAATTCTCAACAAAAGAATAGTAAACCAAATTCACCAGTAATTTAATATAAGCATACACCATGATCAAATAAGATTCATCTCTGGGATACCAGGTTGCTTCCACAGACACATATCAATCATTGTTATATACCACATTAAAAGAATGAGAAATAAAATGTATAAAATTCTCTTAATAAATGCAGAGAAGTATTTGACAAAATTCAACATCCTCTCATGACAAAAAAAAACAAAAAACAAAAAACTCCCAACGAGTTAGGTCTGGAAGAAATGAATCTCAACAAAATAAAGGCTATATAGGAAAAGATCACATCTAACATAGTCCTTAATGATGGAAATACAAAATCTTTTTTTTGTAAGCTCAAGAACCAAACAAGGATGTCAACTGTTACCATGTCTATTTCATATACTACTGAAGTCTTAGCCTGAGCAATTATTCAAGAAAAAGAAATAAAAGGTATCCAAATAAAAAAGGAAGAAGTAAAATGGTCTCTTCTCCAGATGACAAGTTTTTATAGTATAAAATCCTAAACACTTTACAAAAATACTATTAAAACTAATAAACAAATTAAAGTTACAAGATTAAAAAATCAACTTACATACTCAGTTGTGTTTCTGTTCGCTAACAGTAAATTATCTGATAAAGAAATTAAGAAGACAATCCCGTTTGCTATCACCACAAAACAATAAAATTCTTAGAAGTAAATGTCACAAAGGAGATGAAATTTACCTCTATGTACTGACAGATATAAAACATTGATGAAAAAATAGAATAAGGCACAAATAAAAAAGTGCCATGTTCATGGATTAAAGAAGTAATATTTTAAAAATGTCCATGCTACCTAAAGCAATCTACAGATTTAATGTAATATTTATCGAATTTATAAAGACACTTTGACAAAAATACATAAAACAGTACTAAAATGTATGTGGAACCACAGAAAACTCTGAATAGCCAAGACAGTCTTGAGAAATGAGAATGAAACTGGAGGCATCAAATATTCTGATATGAAAATATACCACAAAGCTGTAATAGACAAGTCACTATCATACTAAAATAAAAACTGATGTAGAGATTAATGGAACAGAATAGTAAGCCCAGAAATAAACTCATATCTTAGTAGCAGTTGATCTTGCATAGAGGTGTCAAGAATGCATAATATGAGAAAGACAATCTCATCAATAAATAGTATTGGGATACTGGTGAGAAGAATAAATTGGACCCCTTCTCACACCATATGCAAAAATCAATTCAAAATTGATTAAATATTTCAATGTAACATCTAAAACTGTAGAAGAAAATGTGAGAAATAAAGGTTCTCGACATTTTTAGTGCAAAATGTATACATATATTTTTGCATATAAATCCCAAAATACAGCAGCAAAAGCAACACAGACAAATGAGATTATCTCTAATTAAAAAGTTTCTGAAAAACAAAGGAAACAATTAATGAAAGAAAAAGACAATGAGATGGAGAAAATAAATCTGTTTCCTATTATGAGTTAATATCTACAATATACAAATAACTCAGACAGCTCATAGCAAAACAATAAATAACATTTAAAAATGGGCAAAAGATCTAAATAGATAATTCTTTAAAGAAGACATACAAATGGCCAATTGCTATATAAAATCTTGGTCAACATCCCTAGTCATCAGGCAAATGCTACTCAAAATCACAATGAGATATCACTTCATGCCTACTAGAATGGCTAGTAACAGAAAAGATGACACACATCTTGATGACAATATGGATAAAGAAAATCTCTTGTTCACTGTTGTTGGGAATGTAAGTTAGTACAGCTGTTACGGAAGATGACAGGAAGGATCCTCAAAAACTTAAAAATGGCGCTACCATATAATCCAGAAATTCCACTTTGAATCTGGGTATGAATCCAACTAAAAGGAAGTAAGTATCTTGTAAATATATCTTCACTACCTATGTTCATTTTAGCATTATTCACAAGAATTGAGATATGAGCTCAACCTATGTCCATGATGGAAGAATTATTAAAGAAAATACAGTGTTTGGTGTGTGTGTGTGTGTGTGTGTGTGTGTGTGTGTGTGTAATACTATTCAGACTTAAAAAGTTAAGGAAGACCTCCCATTCATACAGCATATATGAACCTCAAAAACATTTTACTAAGTGAGGTAAGCCAGGCACAGAAAGACAAATGACACATGATCTCACTTTTTTGTGGAGTTTAAAATATCCAACTCATAGTAGTAGAGAGTAGATGGTGGTTGCCTAGTGTTTAGGGTGGAGAAAATGGGAGGATATTGATCAAAGAGTATCAATTTTAGTAATACAGATGGATGGATTAATCCTGCAAATCTAATATACCACATGGTGATTATAGTAAATTAATGCTGTATCATATATTTGAAATTTGCTGAGAGATTAAACATTAACTGTTCTCATCACAAAAAAAAGTATGTAAGGTGATGGGCACATGAATTAACTTGATTATAGTGATAATGTATAATGTATAAGTTTATTATCATCTAGTTGTATGCTATAAATATACACAATTATTATTTGCCAGTTAGACCTCAACAAAGCTGGAAATTTTAGAATAAAATTTAATTTAAATAAAAACAATAGCACTGATATGGATAAATATTTCCAGAATCAGTAAAGAACATTCTTTAGACAGGGTTACCACAAGCATGACAAGATAGGAAATTCACAAAATTATGTCTGAATATCTAAGTGTCCTTTTGCACCTGTTTCTCTTACACTGCTGGATTCACTCCTGCTTGCTGGGATTGAAGTGAACTAATTCTCTTCCTGTTGTTTCTAAGTTAAGCTAGTATAGACGCTGCCTCGATTCTGCACACGTAGACATTTCTGCAGTTAATTACTTCTCCTACTGAGTGTTGTTCAAGGACCTGCACCATTGCATGCCACACTATTAGATTACCATGAAGAAGGAAGTGCTTATTTAATTCACTATTGCAGAATATAAACCAAGGTAGAAGAAATGCCACAAGTAAAAAACCTCTAGTAAAAAAGTAATTTAGTTTGGAAGCTTTTAGTTCAAGTCAACCTATAAACACCATTAATTGTGTGACACTGTTTTTCTTCAGAGTACCAGAAAAAAAAATCTAAAAATGTTTAACTTGTTACTATTAAGAAACATTTAAAATTGGATTACTATTAATTCCCAATTAAGATTGCTAAAGTTGTCAGAATCAAAATAAAGTAACTTGTATGAAGTTCTAAACAAAAATAATTTTTTAAAAAAGCCAGGAATTTAAGAAGGGAGACCCCTCTGCACATATCCTGTGCTAAAAACTATTACTAAGACTTCCTGAAGGGTTTATGTGCACATACACCTGTACCAAAAATGTTTCCTAAGGACTTTCCAAACCGCAGCTTGCTACATGAGTCACAAGGACAACTTGCCAGATGCACAAGAATGCTTGCCTGACTTACTGTCCCCACGAATAGACTACCATCAACTCCTGTGATAAACTGCAGTAAACAACGTTCTCTTTGTCTGAAAACAAGTCTTTGGAGATGCCTATGGCCCCAATTGCTTGCATCTCCCAGATTTGCAAATCCTCTGGAGGCTACCACACACACTCTCTCTCTTTGGAGGATCTCCTGATCATTTAGATTTACGTTTTAAACTTGTTTACTTTGGCCAGGCTCAGTGGGTCGTGCTTGTAATCCCAGCACTTTGGGAGGCTGAGGCGGGCAGATCACGAAGTGAGGAGTTCAAGACCAGCCTGGCCAATATGGTGAAATCCAGTCACTACAAAAATACAAAAATTATCCAGGTGTGGTGGCACATGCCTGTAATCCCAGCTACTTGGGACGCTGAGGCAGGAGACTCGCTTGAAACCGGAAGGCCAAGGTTGCAGTGAGCCAAGATCACGCCACTGCATTCCAGCCTGAGCAACAAGAGTGAAACTCCATCTAAAAAAAAAAAAAAAAACAAACTTACTTCCTGTAATAAATTTTTTGAGTAATTTAATCTCCATATTTTATAATAAATTTTATTTTAACCATTTACTTTGGCTGATTCATTGATGTACAAATTTGTGAGCTTTGAAGTAATATCTGATTCTTTGCATAAGTAAACTTCATGGTAAAAAATCTAAACTTACTTCCTCCACTTCTTTAACTGTATTCATTTCTCACCATGGAATTACTTTTTTCTTTCATCTCACTAACTGCGTCTCTAAAACAAATGTTTTAAATACCAAAATAACAGCTACTGTGATGAAAAATGTCAAAAAACACTTGGCAAGAGACATTATTTAAATTTTTAAAAGCAGATTAATAAATTACATTCTTACTTTTTACGCACTACCTCAAGTCAGGAAACAGTATATAGACAAAATTGTATATGTTTTAAAAGTTAACTTTACTTTTGATAAAATACTTAGTGAAAGTGGCTTTAAGTGTTTGGCCAAAACACCTACTGTATTTTTGTTCATTTTGTGGTGCTATAAGAAATCACCAAATGCCGGGGAATTTATTAAAAAAATAAATTTATTACTTACAGTTCTTAAGGCTGGGAAGTTCAAGGCAAGAGGCTCAAAATGCAGAAGGGCAAGAGAGTGCATGGAATCAGAACAACAGGGAGCTAAATTTGTTTTATAACAAGTCCATTCTCACAATGACTAACCTGTTATGAGTTCCATTTTGTTGTTGTTGTTAAACACCACACTACTGTGCATAGACATGAAATCTAATTTGATTTGCTCTCACTCCTAAGTGCCAGCGGAAGGAATGTAAATGGGTAAAGATACTTATGATATAAACATCTCTTGATACATAGTGTAAAACTTCAAAAACAATTTTTATGTGTCTTTTCCAAATTCTGTTTGATTTTCTTGCCATTATCAGTTTTCTTACCCAACCTGTTCATCACCATTCCTTATCCTCAGCTTCCTTACGTGTATTTTTTTCTTTCCTTTCTCTTTCATCCTCTCAGAAATAAAATTCTTACACCTTATAGCATCTATCCTTCACCCAAAAACACAACCTTAACTGTGCCTTCCTGACAAATGCTGTATGTTGTATCTACTGCATCTAAGAATTACATTAAGATCAGTTATACATAACCTCATCTTCATCTATTCAGAGGAAAACCATGCAGAAGTTAAGTCAACCGAGATGACTTCAGTGGATGACATGCAAGGTGGGGAACCACCTAAACATGCAAATAGAAATATTATGATAATATATTACCCCACAGGTCCTTAATACATGTAACTTTATGTTCTTAAGTTTCTAACCAATGAAACATGTCCAGATTTCCTTGCACTATCTTTTCTCTTTTCTTTGAATGTTTAATTTCCCTTCTTATTGCTCTTAGCTATAAAAATTGCCAACTACATGCCAATTCAACGTAAAGTAGTGAGGTAAAAAACACAAAGAAGGAGAGAATAAAGGGAAGATAAAGCAGTCTCTAAAAGACTGCTAATAGTAAAATTTAAACAGGCTCTGAATTCCCTGAAAGCATTATTTTGAGGGAAAATTTGATAAGAATATACTGCAAAAACTTTATTATGTTATTTTAGACTATTTTTCTTCCTGGGAGTGGAAATCAAAGTAAAATGCTACCTTTTTAAAAAAGGTTTTTGCTCAGCTTTAATGGAAAAAAAATGCCTCACACTGGTTTGACTATTTCTATACTTATAAAAGCCAGAGACAAAATTCCAGATGATATTTTGTAAAAAAAAAAAAAAAAAAAAAAAAGCACATGATATTCTTTATGGTAATATTCATGTTTGGAACTTATATTCATGGGATGGACTCTTATAACAATTGTATTACATGCTGTAATTGTCTCAAGGCTTGGCTATTTATTTATTTGCTAATCATTTATTGCAAATAGTTTTACAGGACTAATTATACCAACAGAAGTAAAGATATCAGAATTGTAGTCTATTCAAAAGAAGTAAACTAAAGTAGATCTTGGCCAAATTGTCCCCTCATTGAAGTTGGCCTGTCTTTAAGAAGTGAAAATAACTTTTTGCAGAGACTTGTAGCATTAAAAAAAGGAAACTTACCCTGAAAATAAGGCGAGGCACAAAAACAGAAAAAAAACCAGTTTGAGGACAAATTCATTAGAAAGAGATAAGTAACTTAGGAAAGATTTTTATTATAAAACCCCATTATTTTATCATTAGGAGACTGAGCTACCAGGATTAAATTTCCCTTCCAAAGACACAGCTATGAATCAGAAGTCAAGATGAAAGCAGGTAAATGGGTAATATTGCACTTAACTAAATTAACGAATGTCTGGCCCATGTGTCTCTGCTTTCCGTATTTTAAGTCCAGACTAGGGACCCAACTTGGAGGGCCAGGATGAGTTAAAGAGATAGAGAGGGTGATAAATACACAGACAAATACCTACTGATCTAGTTATCTTTCCAAATAGAGGAAACTAGGCCTAAAGAAATTGTCAAGAAAAGTCAGCTCCAATGCTAAGAGATCTGACATCAATGATGTAGCACCATTGATATCCTCTAAAATTGAAATAACACCAACACTCATGCCAAATTAATAAAATAAATTAGCAGCAGGAGTATTGACATTAATAGCTTAAAAAAAGAGAAATACAAACATCAATAAGTCTAGCAAACACTAGATCGTTAATGAATATTTCCTCAGGAGTGCCATTTTTTAATGAAGACATGGCTATCTAAAACCTTGTTAGAACTCATCATTCTGGAGAACATAACACAATTTAAGCTACTATCCAGCACTTTCAGACTTGCATGGCATTCAACATGCAATGTCCTTTCTCCTCACCTGTCACTATTTCTAAGGCGGTTATCATTTTTGGGATTTTCTCAAGAAGCTCATAGTTCTTTTCCAGATTGTTCTTTGAAAATTTATTTGTCAGGGCCTCCATTTCTGCACAAAAGTGAGTCAATCTTATGTAAAATCATTGATTATAAATGAAAGTGATAATGACGTATATGAATTCAAAGCTGTTCATCAGAAGTCTTTTGTAATTCACAATTTATTAAAACTATAGCAAGTATCTGTTGAAAGCCAACTGTCTTAAATGGAGTTAAATGCTATGAACAAGAATGCAAGCAAGATAAAATCACTTTCCTCAAGGATTTTATCATGGGAAAAATGATATAAGCAAGCAAATGTGATTTATAAATGTGAGAGAATAAATTTAATAGTGTTTATATTAACTAGGCTATTAACTAGGTAGGTTAGAGTATGGAGCATTTAAAAGATGTCATTGGTACTTCTCAAGGCCAAATAGAGAAACCATCCTATGCTCTACTTGTATATTCTACCAATTTTGATAATTGCATGCTATCAGCCTTAGTCCCTTTGGCTGCCATCATTAAATATCATAGACTAGAAGGTATATGAACAATAGGAATTTATTTCTCACAACTCTAGAGCTAGGATGTATAACATCAAGATAGAAGCAGATACAGTGTCTCTTGAGCTCCTATTTTCTGGTTCATAGATGACAACTTTTACAGTATCCTCTCATGGAGGAAAGGCCAGGGGTCTCTCTTGAGCCTCTTTTTATAAAGGCACTAAACCCATTCTTAAAAGTATCTTCCCCCATGACCTACCTCCCTCCCAAAGACTCTGACTGCTAACGTCATCACCTTCAAGCTTTAGGTTTCAACATATAAATGTTGGGGCAATCAAAAGTTCAAACCATAGCAATATTATTCAGTTTTCAAATAATTTGAAGACACACAATCTCATTTTTGTACAATGAATATGTTCTAATCAGGATTAGTTTATAGACAGTGGATAACCAGTGCCGGCTAATGGCCATAGAGTAGAAGTTTTACCTATAAAAATAAAATGATTATATTATTAAAAGATTTTAGAGTTTATTCTAAATTGTCTTTGCAATATTATAAAATTTAAAGTTTTAGTAAGTGAGAAGATAATCACAAAGACTTCTGAGGACGAATAGCTATCAGAGAATTGTCAGCCATTGCTTCTTTGAGTTCCTTTCAGGATGAGAAATATAATGAATTACCACCAATCAGCAAACCTGATTATGGATTTCATCTGTACAGCCTATAAAAAGCACCTGCTTCCTGGGCAAGTACTAGACAGCTGTGGGCATGACTGGAACTAAGTGGTACTGTGCCAGCAACAAAGACTTTGGAAATCTCTCATCCTGACACTTCTCTATCTGTAAACTAGTTCTTAAACAGCATCTTCACTATGTTCCACATGTTAACTATCAATATCAATATGTGCGTCTGTGCGTATTTTGGTTATGTTTTAAGTTTTATCTTATGATTTGGTGTCATATTTATTTAAATTTACCTCTAGGGTATTTGTAATATTTTTCAAAGCTTAAGATTACTAAAGTTCTAAATTCAGACCAGATGCTCTTCTCAAAATGTAATTGATTCTCCTCTACTGGGAAGATTCTTATGCCAAGCCATCCTAGATAAAAGTGGAGTATTTGGGTTCACCCTGTATGTGTTTTTCTTAGGAAAAAAATCTGAAATATCATTGACTTGGCTTGAGTATAACTTTCGTATGATATCTGTGTAGGTAGAAAATGTTGACTTGCTTAACGCAACAGAAATCAGCCAAATCACCTTTCACAGGGATAGACCATTTCAGCTATATTTCTCAGTAAGAGACAGTGTAATTGCAGAAGTTCTAAGGCCAGAGATCTCTGGGTTAATACCTTTAAGTATTGCTCTTTCACAAAAGATTTGAATTGAATTAGATGGGTACCTAAATGTCCTCTAAAGGTATCTTATTTCTAATAGTTTGTTTACAAGTATGACAGCTGAATTGGAATACATATGAATTTACATTTTTAATTTGCTTAACAAAGACTTTATAGAACATAGAGTAATTTATCATTTTTTCCCCCAAAATTCATGTCCTCTTATTTGAAGGATGCTGCTATTGATTACTTTAGCAACAATGAGTGAGTGTGACATCAACGATGAACAAGGGGCCAACAGATCATTTTGCCTTGTGCACACATAAAGATTTTACAATAAGAATTAAAACAAAGGCAGGTGTTTTGGTGAGGATGCATTAACTTTCTGTGTATCCATGTGATAGCCTAACTTGTGCTAGCCTAACTGACTCCATCTTTGCTATAAACTCCATTTTAACCTCTACCTCCCTGCCATTTCTCCCTTGGGGGCACTGCTGGGTCACACTGTACTCAGAGCCTTGTAACCATTGTAACCACATCCTGCTTGGCAAGCACACCTGCTATTGTGAATACCTCTCCTTGGACCTCCCCTTGGTGATTGATTGCTTGGGAAGTTCCCCCTGCTACCTTCCTTGATGACCATATGGAAATACTCTTAGTAACCAGCAACTATGGGAACCTCCTGCCTCCTGGTTACAAGCTTCCTCCTACTAACTTGCTTGTTCTGCTTCTGTAAAATTCTGCTTCAGCTAGACTCCCCCTCCCTGCTCTTCTAGGTTAGGTATAAAAGGAAATCACATTCCCCTCTTTGGGGCCGAGAGATTTTGAGCACAAGCTGACTCTCAATTGCCGGCAGTAAAGGACTCTCAATTGGAACTCAGAGTGTGGCACTTTCCTTCTAACTTGCTCAGGTACAACATCCAAATAAAGCATTGTTTTTTTGGGGGGAGTAGGAGGTTGTCATAAGGAAGACCTTGAGGCTAAAATTCATTACTAAGTTATTTCTTTCCTTTTCTTTTCATTTGGAAGATAGGGGTTGGAATCACACTCTCATCCAGGTTGGAGTGAAGTGGAGCTGTCTTCACTCACTGCAACCTCCACCTCCTAGGCTCAAGCCCCACCTCAGCTTCCCAAGTAGCTCGTACCACAAGCACATGCCATCATGCCTTGCTAATTTTTTGTAGAGATGGGGTATCACCATGTTGCCCAGGCTGATTTGAACTCCTGACTTCGGGCAATCCACCCACTTCAGCCTCCCAAGGTGCTGGGATTCGAGCCATGAGCCACTGTGCTGGACCCATACTAAATTATTTCAGTGTTTAGGAATTAATTCTGTCATCTAAAAGACCCACTTTAATGCTTTTTCCTCTAGAGAACTGATAATAATAATAAACTTCAACATAAAGAGGTGAAAATGGTCCTAATATTTATATACATATTGCCCACGATGACTGTTTTATTGAAAGGTGATGAAAATGGAGAGACTTAAGAGAAATTAAAAATGATGGTAGCCTTAGATACATAGGAATGAAATTCACAAGTACTAAATTCACAAGTACTAAAATGACTGAATAACTAGAAAAGGGATGGCTATTGACAGTCTTGCTGCAATTACCACATTGATTGTCTTTGCCAACTGAATTTATCATTTTACAACTTCCTCATTCACTTCAAGATTTTTCTTAGAAGAACTAAGCAATACGACCTATATTTGGAAGCATGTTTGTAAACACATTAGTGATCTTAGTAAAATCCGAGAGCCGTTAAATAAAAGTTAAATATTTTACCCAACATATAGTTAAAATATTTGAATATCAATCCTTAAGTAATAATTTAAAATATCTCTCCTTTGTTACTACAAAGTGCTAGGTAAATAATATGAACTATATTTTTATTTGCAGATGTAACATGTTTGCTTCCTTTATGCAAATGCAAAGTTTCAAGAGTGGTAGGTAAATCTAATTAAATATATCCATTATGCTTCTTTAGCTAGCACTCAATCCTAATTGAGTCAAATTCTGAACTTCCACAGCTCCATCAAGCCTGCTGAATACTGCAAGAAAAAGAATCACATATCTAGTCATGTTAGTACCACTCTGTTTTTCAAGAACATTGGCCCCAATTTTAGCTTTCAAATCTGTAGATCAATGGGACAATGTTTCCCTATAAAACATCTGCTGTCTTTTTTCACAAAAATAATTAGAAATATATCCACTTTCTTAAAACATCTGACCAGGACCCTACTTAACCACTTGCATTTAGTAAATTACTCACATTTAGTAATTTACCTCTTACTACCTGGATACAATTGAAGCCAATATGCAAAAGAAAAGAACAATATTCTGAACTGAGTTTTTTTTAGTCAATAGGTATGTAGATACAAAGATACACACATACAAATGTGCACATGTACATTCTTTGACTTTTTTTTGAAATACATTTTCCATGGATGGTCTTTTTCTAGTCATTTTCTGTAAGTTCAGATTTCTTTTATTCCTTTAGTAAAGTTATTTTTGGAATTTTACAGTTTAAAAATTACAGTCAAGCATTGCTTAATGATGGAAATATGTTATAAGAAATGCCTCATTGAGCAATTTTTTTGTTTGTGAACATCACAGATCGGATTTACAAGGACCTAGAGTATTGTCCACACTATGCCTAGGCTTTGTGATGTAGTCTATTACTCCTAGTCTATAAACCCATACAGCATGTTACTGTATTAAATACTGTAGGCAGCTGTAATATAATGGTAAGTATTTGAGTATCTAAACCTATAAATATTTCAGCAAAAATGCAATAGTATAATTTTATGGTACCACCATCATATATGCATATATGTGGTCTGTCATTGACCAAAATATCCTTGGGTGGTACATGACGATATTTATAAATGCTTACCCTGATATTGAGCTTTATATATAAAGAATCCAAATGTACAGGAAATGCAGAATTCAGCATACCACCATTTCTTCAAAATCTGCCATCAACAATAATACATATCTTATTTCAACTGTTTCATTCTGTCCTCTATTTGTGGTGCAATATCTTAAAGCAGATACAGGGCATGATGTCATTTCACCATCACACATTCCAATGTGTATCTAATAAGTGATGGATTAAAAATAATGACATTTCCATTATCACATTTAATGCAATTAACAAAAATATCTGAATATCACCTAACACCCAGTACTTTGTCAACTTTATTGTATTATAAAATTAGTTGATCTATTCAAATTAGAATTTAAACAATGTGCAATCATTTGATTTGGTTGTTATATCTCCTATGTCTTTCTTAATCTAAAACACTCTTGTCCCTCTCATTCTCCTTTTTTCACACTGCCATTGACTTTTTTGAAGAAATGAGGTAAATATTCTATAAATGGCTGATATTCTGAATTTGACTACTTCATTTCTGAAGGTATTTCATTTCTTGTTCCTATTTTCACCATACTTTCTCTACACTAGATGTGTATATAACTAGATTTAAATCCATTTTTAGAGGCAAATGTATCTCATAGGTGGGCTGTGTATTTTACATTGCTGTACAGCATGAAACACATAACTCTAATTGTCTCAGTTTTAGTTTTCAATGGAAAATGTCTCACCTTTGCTCTAAATACTTCTCAAAATTTTTCTGAGAAGTACATCCAAAATAGTAGTTTTACTGGCTTATAAAATGCAATAAATATTACTCTTTAGGAGACTTACTTTAAAAATTGGAATGATATGGCTTTTTATTAGCATATTTGATATGGTTTGGCTGTGTCCCCACCCAAATCTCATCTTGAATTCCCACATGTTGTGGACAGACCCTGTGGGAGGTAATTGAATTATGGGGCAAGTCTTTCCTGTCTGTTCTCATAATAGGGAATAAGTCTCATGAGAGCTGATTGTTTTATAAGGGCAAGTTTCCCTGCACAAACTCTTTTCTCTTGCCTGCAGCCATGTAAGAAGTGACAGGCCTTACCTTCCACCATGATTGTGAGGCCTCCCCAGCCAGGTGGAACTGTTAATACGTTAACACTTTTTCTTTTGTAAATTGCCCAGTCTTGGGTATGTCTTCATCAAAAATGTGAAAATGGACTAATACAGTAAATATGTACCAGTAGAGTGGGGTGCTTCTGAAAAGATACCCAAAAATGTAGAAGCAACTTTGGGATTGGGTTACAGGCAAGTGTTTGAACAGTTTGGAGGGCTCTGAAGGAAACAGAAAAATGTGAGAAACTTTGGAACTTCCCAGAGACTTATTGAACGGCTTTGTCCAAAATGATGATAGTGATATGGACAATAAAGTTCAGGCTGATGTAGTCTCAGATAGACATGAGGAATTTGTTGGAAACTGGAAAAAAGGTGACTGTTGTTATGTTTTAGCACAGAAACTGGCAACATTTGTCCCTGCCTTAGAGATTTGTGGAACTTTGAACTTGAAAGAAAAGATTTAAGGTATCTGGCAGAAGAAATGTCTGAGAAGCAAAGAATTCAAGATGTGACTTGGATGCTGTTAAATGTATTCAGTTTTATAAGGGAGGAAGGGCACAAAAGTTTATAAAACTTGCAGCCTGAAAATGCGATAGAAAAGAAAATCCCATTTTTGGAGGAGAAATTCAAGCTGGCTGCAGAAGTTTGCATAAGGAACAAGGAATTGAATGTTAATCCCCAAGACAATAGGAAAAGTGTCTCCAGGGCATGTCAGAGGTCTTCACAGCAGATGCTCCCATCATAGGCCCCAAGGCCTAGAAGGAAAAAATGATTTCATGGGCTGGGCCCAGAGTTCCTGTGCTATAGCCCTGCCTCCCAGCCACTCCAGCCATGGCTGAAAGGGGCCAATACAGAGCTTGGGCCATGGCTTCAGAGGGTGTAAGCCCCAGGCCTTGGCAGCTTCTATGTGATGTTGAGCCTGCAAGTGCACAGAAGTCAAGAATTGGGGTTTGGGAACCTCTGCCTAGATTTCAGAGGATGTAAGGAAATGCCTGTATGCCCAGTTAGAAGTTTCCTGCAGGGGCTGCGCCCTCATGGAGAACCTCTGTTAGGGTAGTGCAGAAGGCAAATATGAGGTTGGAGCTCCAACACAGAGTCCCTACAGGGGCACCATCTAGTGGAGGTGTGAGAAGAGAGCCATCGTCCTCCAGAATGCAGAATGGTAGATCCACCAACAGCTTGTACCGTGCACCTGGAAAAGCTGCAGACATTCACTGCCAGCCTGTGAAAGCAGCTGAGAGGAAGGCTGTATCCTGCAAAGTCACAGAGGTAGAGCTGCCCGAGATTGTGGGACCCTCCTCTTGCATCAGCATGACCTGGATGTGAGACATGGAGTTACAGGACATATTTTGGAGCTTTAAGATTAGACTGTCCCACTGGATTTCAGACTAGCGTGGGGCCTGTAGCACTTTTGTATTGTCCAATTTCTCCCATTTGGAATGGGTATATTTACCCAATTCTTGTACCCCCATTGTATTTAAGAAGTAACTAACTTTTGATTTTTCAGGCTTATAGGTGGAGGAGACTTGCCTTGTCACAGATGAGATTTTGGAATGTCAACTTTTGAGTTGATGCTGAATTGAGTTAAGACTTTGGGGGATGTTGGGAATGTATGATTGATTTATATAAGGACATGGTATTTTGGAGGAGCCAGAGGTATGATTGATTTGTATAGGGACATGATATTTTGGAGGGGCCAGAGATGGAATGACATTGTTTTTCTGTTTCCCCACCCAAATCTCATCTTGAATTCCCACATGTTGTGGAAGGGAACTAGTGGGAGGTAACTGAATCATGGAATAGGTCTTTCCCATGCTATTTTTGTAATAGTGAATAAGTCTCATGATATCTGACACTTTTATAAGGGAGAGTTTCCCTGTCCAAGCTCTATTCTCTTATCTGACACCATGATTGTAAGGCCTCCCAAGCCATGTGGAACTGTTAGTTCATTATACCTCTTTCTTTAGTAAGTTGCTGTCTTAGATATGTCTTTATCAGCAGAATGAAAATAGACTAATACAAACTTTTTAGGTTGTTCAGACTAATTACCTCGTACTTTATTTTTGTGTTATCTTCCCAGTAGAAACAATAAGGGTTTACATATGCATATTTTGTTTAAAATCATTTCTTTTGAAAAATTACTTTGATTTTCATTTAGAAGACTTAGCTATTTCTACATTTAACTCCTTAGCTAAATATTCAAAATAGATTTCAAAATAAATTTTTTGTTTAAATGACTTAAACAAAATTATCTATTTTTTAAAAACATATCTTTGTTATTTGCTCATTTCGGACACTAGTAGTTTCATATCACTGAGGCTTTGAAAAAACCTCATAGTCTACACAACAAAACGTCTCTTTATTTTCCTTTGTCAGCTTCCTGAAATTCTCAGCAATTGCAGTATTTTACAAAAATAAGTGTTCCTTGTAATGAAGAAATTCCTCCTGTATTTCTACTATTAACCCCTCTTCAAACAAACAGAAGCAGAAACCACTAAACAGTTATATAAAACCAACAGAAGTGGATCATTTCTCAGTACTTTTCTTTGCCCTAGTTTTGAGGTAACCTCAGCTAACCACAGTTTCTAGTTACTGACAAGATCAAAAAATAAATAAATAAATAAATAAATAAAAACAAATTATGGAGCACATGTGTAACTGCTGGGAAATTTCTATATGTATCCTGCTAATCAAGAATATTCAAATGTCTTAGTCAGTTTGGGTTTCTATGACAAAAATAACATTGATGGTGTCAAAACGTAAACTAAGCACAAAAAAGTTTTAGAAAGTCTCTGAGCAAACAACTATTCATTAATCAGGCAGCTCCAAACTAGAAGTGGTGCATAAATTCCAACAAGGGAATACATGGGGAAGGCTTTTATGATATTGAATACAGTAAAATAAGGGTAACTTTCATGCTTAACATTAAAGTTAAGCAAATAAAATGTTTAACTGGTTGCAGTTATACTCTTGCCTTTTTTGATCTATTCCATTGGAAATTTCCTATATATAGTTTTGCATGTTGGTTGCTTCTGATTGGTTGACCTTAAGGTATTCTTTTTTTCCTTTTTACAGGCATTTACAAGAAAAAGATCAATTTAAGTTTTGCTTGTGTTTGAAAATCAAGTAAAGCTGAGGTCACTTATGAGGCCTAACTGGCTTTGTTTTTTCAGGATTTTCTGACCTGATCTCTATTGTAACTGAATTTAACAACTGGGTCATTTAAGCAACAAACATTATTTCACAGTTCTGGAGGCTTGGAAGTCCAAGTTGAAAGTGGCAGCAGATCCAGTCAGTGTCTTGTGAGGACCTGATTCCTGGTTTGCTGATGGTCATTTTCTTCTTGTATCTTTACACGGCAGAGATAAGAAAGAAAGTGTGTTAGTCTGTTCTTGCATTGCTACTATAAAATAGGTGAGGCAGGATAATCTATAAAGAAAATAGATTTCATTTTGGATCACGGTTCTGGTGTCAGTGTAAATGTACCTTACCAGTGGTATCTGTGTATACGTCTCCTGATATCCAATATAATGTTTCCATATCATGTATATCTTTTACAACTTTCATTCCTATGTGTTTTACAGTTATTAAAACTAAGATGTAGATTGGTGAAACATATTACCTTCAACATAAAAGGCAGTTGATATGTGTTGGTTCTTTGTCTCCACCCAACTTTCATCTTAACTTATAATCTCCAAGTGTCGAAGGAAGGACACAGTGAGAGGTAACTGAATCATGGGGGTGGATTTCTCCCTTGCTGTTCTTTTGATAGTGAGTACTTCTCATGAGATCTGATGGTTTGAAAGTGTGGCGCTTCCCCACTTGCTCTCTCTTTCTCTCTCCCGCTACCTTGTAAGATGTGCCTTACTTTTCCTTCACCTTCTGCCATTATTGTAAGTTTCCTGAGGCCTCTCAAGCCATGTGGAACTATGAGTCAGTTAAAGCTTTTGTCTTTATGAATCAAACAGTCTCGGGTGGTTCTTTATAGCAGTGTGAAAATGGACTAATACAGAAAATTGGTACCAGGAGAGTGGGATACTGCTATAAAAATACCTAAAAATGTAGAAGCTACTTTGGAACTGGGTAACAAGCAGAGATTGAAAAAGTTTGAAGGGCTCAGAAGAAGACAGGAAGATGTGGGAAAGTTTGGAATTCCCTAGAGATTTGTTGAAAGGTTTTGTCCAAAATGCTGATAGTGATATGGACAATGAAGTTCATGTTGAGGTGGTCTCAGATGGAGGTGAGAAACTTACTGATAACTGGAATAAAAGTCACTCTTGCTGTGCTTTAGCAAAGAGACTGGTGGCATTTGACCCCACCTTATAGATCTGTGGAACTTTGAGCTTTGATTTAGGGCATTTTGGCAGAAGCAATTTCTAAGCAAGGCACTGAAGTTGTGGCCTGGCTTATTCTGAAAATGTACAGTCATATTAGTTCACAAAGAGATGATCTCAAATTGGAACTTATGTTTAAAAGGGAAGCAGAGTGTAAAAGTTTGGAAAATTTGCAGTGTGACATATGATAGGAAAGAAAAATCCATTTCATGGGGAGAAATTCAAGCCAGTTGCAGAAATGTGCATAAGTAACAAGGAGCTGAATGTTAATAGCCAGGACAATGAGGAAAATTACTACAAGATGTTTCAGAGATTCTCATGTCAGGCCCTCCTGTCACAGGCCCAGAGGTCTAGGGGGAAAAAATGGTTTTCTGGGCCCAGCTCAGGGCCCTGCCGCCACTCTGTGCAGCCTTGGGACATGGAACTCTTCACCCCAGCTGCTTCAGCTCCAGCCATTGCTAAAAGGGGACAATGTACAGCTCAGACCATTGCTTTAGAGTGTGTAAGCTCCAAGCCTTGGCAACTTCCACATGGTGCTGGGCCTATGGGTGCACAGAATTTAAGAACTGAGGTTTAGGAACCTCTGCCTAGATTTTAGAGGATATATGGAAACACCCAGATTTCCAGGCAGAAGTCTGCTGCAGAGACAGAAACTTCATGGAGAATATCTATGAGGGAAATGCAGAGGGGAAATGTGAAGTTGGACACCCCGCACAGAGTCCCCAGTGGGACACTGATTGGCAGAGCTGTAAAAAGAGGGCCACCATCCTTCAGACCCCAGAATGGTAGATTCACTGACAGCTTGTACTGTGTTCCTGGAAAAGCCACAGGCACTCAATGCCAGACCAGAAAAGCAGTGGCGGGAGCTGTATCCTGCAGAGCTACAGAGGCAGAGCTGCCCAAGGCATTAGGAGCCCACTCTTGCAAAATCATGCCCTGGATGTGTGGCATGGGGTCAAAAGAGATTGTTTTTGAGCGTACAGTTTTAATAACTAAGTGCCTTGTTGAGTTTCAGACTTTCATGGGGCCTGTACCCCCACTGTTGTGGCCAATTTCTTCCATTTGGAAGACAGCATTTACCCAATATCTGTACCCTCATTTTATCTTTGAAGTAACTATCTTGCTTTCGATTTTACAGGCTTATAAGCAGAAGGGACTAGCCTTGTTTCAGATGAGACTTTTGACGTGGACCCTTAGGTTAACACAGGAATGACTTAAGAGTTTGCAGGACTGTTGAAAGGCACAACTGTGTTTTGAAATATGAGAAGGATATGAGAATTGGAAGGGGCCAAGAGTGGAATGACATGGTTTGATTCTGTGTCCCTACCCAAATCTCATCTCAAATTGTAATTCCCACATATTGAGGGAGGGAACTGGTGGGCATTGATTGAGTCATGGCGGTGAATTTCCCCCTTGCTGGTCACATGATAGTGAGTTCTCATAAGATCTGATAGTTTTAAAATGTGGTACTTCCTCCTTTGAGCTCTCTCGCTCTTCCTCTCCTCCCTCCCTATAAGGCATGTTTTGCTTTCCTTTTGCCTTCTACCTGGATTGTAAGTTTCCTGGGGCCTCCCCAGCAATGTGGAACTGTGAGTCAATTAAACCATTTTTCTTTCTAAATTACCCAGTCTCAGGTAGTTCTTTATAGCAATGTGAAAACAGACTAATGCTACAGTCAATAGTGTTGAGTGAATTAATTTCCTTCAGCTATTTAGTAGGAAAAAATCATAATAATATTTAAGCATCCTACAACGATTGTGCCCCCTTGAGAATTTATGAAACAGTGGTTTTATAGCAAACCCATCTCCCATGTTATAATTGTAATAGCCTTTAGCTACCAGAAAATTATTATTGAAATAAATATAATGATAATTTTTATTTTTATAAAGTTATAGTGTTCATATTTTAATATTGATTTGTCTGTTGCCCACTTGTTTTTAATTACTAAAGTATTTTAGAAAATTAGAAAATAGGCATAGATTTTTTAAAAAAAACCCACAAACTCAGAAACCTAGAGTTGACTAACACTTAATAGAAGTAAATATCTAATTGTTATCTCCATATAGAACATCAATTTTATGTTTTAGAATACTCCATTATAATAGGAAATTTATATTCAGTATAAATAAATTATTGCTAAGCTTATTTTTAATTGGTACAAAGTATTATATATATCCAGTGCTTAGAATAAACTTAGACTAAAATAATAGCCTTAATTTCTATTTTCCATTTGCATGAAAATACTAGTATAAAGTGTATGACTATGGAAACACTCTTCAAATGATTTGCCACATTACTTCTCATAAAAAAAAAAAAAGCCAAATTTTCCATCCATACAGTGTAAAAAACCAAAGAATTTCCTTGAAGATAAACAACATTATTATTTGTATCTTTTCAATTTCATGGGTAACAAATGACAATCTAGTGTTGTTTAATTTACAATTTTTTAATCACCAGTAAGAATAAACAACAAAATATGCTTTTCCCAATACTTATTGTATAACATTTCCAAGTTAAGAGGCCCATTTGAAATCTTTTTCATAGTATTTACTTTGTCTATTTCATCTCTAATTTTGTAATATGAGTAAAATTGAAATGCCAAAACAAAGGGTTGTACTTTCATATTTTTTGTGTAATACAAGCAAAAAATCCTAGAAAGGTATTAAGTTGTCCCATAATTTAATATGAAATTGAACTACTAATATGCATATTGTTTTATAGTTGACATGAGGTGTATATGCTGAAAGATTATCCATATGTTCACATACCTGGCATAAAATGAGAATTGAGAACAACTTCCAAAAGCTATTCAGATGCATGGAAGCCTGACATATACATTCTCAAGATCTGTCTACTTTTTAAGTGATATATTATACTCTTGTTCTCCAAACAGTATATTGTAGAAAGTATATGCATAACAGGTTTGGCATTTATTAAATCAATTAACAATTTTGATATCTCAAATGAGGAATATGATATAAGAATGCTAACTTGGACAAAGGTGTCCATAGGAAAGGTGGGAAAATATTATTTCAAATATCGGAGGCAAGAGTAGACTTAAGGGCCATGAAGCCAAAAGGTAATTGCTAGGTTTCTGTAGTCAAGCAGTAAAAGAGAACAGGAAATACAAGGGATATAAAAGAAAATCTATGACTTTGAGGCAAAGCTTGGAGTGCACAATATTTATTAGGAATCAACCATTGGGTAATGAAAACGGCACTGGGCAGAAAGTAAGTCAAGCTGCAGATATATCCCATGATAGTCTCAGCTGACCCTTCAAAGAGCTGTGAACCTGAACTGTCAATCAGAATTGTCTTGTGTTAGACCAAAATAACCGGACATTTGTATCCTTTCCTTGAATATATTTTGGTTGTAGTCTACCACAGGAAGGCTAGAGTCTTTAGTAACTGGTTCTCTGCAGTTGAGGCATTCCTCTCGAGAGTGGTAGACGAAAGCTCTCAGCCGGAAAGTGTTCTCAGCAGCTGGAAAAACAAGTTTTACACAGCAGGAAGATGTAGGCAGCACATATTCATGTCCAACACAGTGATTTCCTTAATTAGTTAAAGAAACTGATCCTGTCATAAAGAAGAATAGGAATAAGAAGAAACAAGAAAATGAATTGTTATTGGATTATTGTTTTAAACCCTTCATCTTAACTCTGACAAATGACCTCTTGAATCATAGAGATTTAAAAGAGCAAAAAATTAGCTGGGGATGGTGGTACATGTCTGTAGTCCCAGCTACTCAGGAGGCTGAGGTGTGAGAATAGCTTCAACTCAGGGGGCAGAGGTTGCAGTGAGCCAAGATTGTGCCACCGTACTCCAGCCTGGGTGACAGAGCAAGACACTGTCTCAAAAATAAATAAATAAGTAAATAAGACCAGAGGAGAAAATATTTACAACTTCCTCAAACATAATGAATCCACGCAGATCTTTAGGTCAACCTCCTGGTTGCAAAATGAGATCAAATTACATCATGCCTTTATTTCAGCTATCTAGAGCTTAGTAGTACAAAATAAGAATTTGTGTTGTATAATGTATTGAAGGAATGTATTCTCTTCCTGATTCCACAAGCGGCCGTAGTTTCAAATGCAAGAACTTCCAAGCGACATGCCCGACCTGCCTTCTCCCACATCTCCATCTGGGAGACTTAAAGGTCTTCGTTTAACTTTTGCACGCACTGGGCAAAAGTCGATCAATCACTCCAGCAGAAGTTTAAAGGAACTCCTTTCATAGTCCAAAAAGACTTAAATGGGGTGGGAATTCTGCCCAGGTTTAAAATCCCCTTCTCCCACATCCGGGCGGACTCCATGTCTGGATCCCTTTCCACAACCTCGTGGAAGCTGCTCTCTTCCTATCTTTTTCTTTTTCCTTTTTCTCTTTCTCTGCCTAAATAAGTCACTTTCTGCAAAACTCTTTGGGGTCCGATATTTACTTAATCTTTCATTGCACCCAGCATGGTCCCCTGTCCCATTCTTGGGTGAGTGAAGGACCAAGGGCCTGGAAAAACATCCTCTCTAGGGAGCTGAGCCTCCCCCACACCTGCAATTTGGTCACTGTATATTATAAAATATGATTTTTTTTCTGTTTTAAATATGCACATTCTTAGGTACTTTAAATAAATTTTGAATTTTAATAATAAAATTATGTAGATTTATAAATGTCTGTGAGAAAAAAATTGGACAATTAAAACAAATTGCAATCAAACAGATACTTATCGAAAGGAAGATCGTATTTTAGAACTTTAACTGCACACAAAAATAAGATCAAATAAGTATAACAAAAAGGTTCTAAATTACTTGAAAAATCTTCCTGATACATCTTCATACATCCTGGTGTATAAAACCTCATGTCATTTTTTTTTTTAATTTCATAGAAGAAAAATGAAAACTTATTATCAAGTCCTTATCATGGTTCTTAATTTACATTTAAAATTATTGTTTTCAGAATGCAAGGGGAAAGCAATTTTAATCTCAGAAGTAGAACATGTAGTTATTGATTTAATGTTCACTATTAAAGTCAAGGACAACTTTATAATAGTAAAAATAAAGTCTTTGAATTATGTAAAGTAGCAGCTTTTATTTTTGTTTTATTGTGATTTCTTGAGAATTACCCATACTATTTCATCTGTTGAAAAAAGTTCATTTAAAAAGCTTTAAATATACTTTCGATGTATTTTTCTCTTATTTCAGTACATTTTAAGAGGTGTAGTTTAATTTCCTCCCGCTCTATTGTGGCCAGGTTAGCTTACTTTTAATTAATAGAATAAAAAAAGTGAAAAATGATAATTTTACATTGGAGAAATCTGGCAATCACCAGCCTGTAGGGATAAAAGTTACATCAGATGTAACAAGTCATGGGAGTGCCTTGTTCCCCTTGTCATAATGTGAAGAGAAGGATATATCACTTCTATGGTATTCTTTCTGAAAGATCATGACCACAGTACAATCATGAGAAAATATCAGACACAACCAAATGGACTGGGATTCTGCAAAATATTTTACCAGTATTATTAAAAAATGGTCAAGGTAATATAAGACAAAGAAATACTGAGAAACTATCACAGATTGGAGGAGGAGAGTCAGGAGAGATGAGGAATAAATGCAATGTGGTATCCTGGATTGAACAGCAGAATAGAACAAACAACATGAACAGAGACAGTAATAAACTATAAATAAAATATGTAGGTAATAGAATTGTAATGTTAACTATTTTGGTAATTTACCACACTATGTAACTTGTTATCACTAAGGGGAGCTAGGGAGATGTTATACAAGAACTCTCTGCACTATCTTTTCTATGTTTCTTTAAATCTAACAGCATTTCAAAATAAAATAATAAAAAACCTATACAATTACCGAAAGTGTTTTCAATACCATGTAGCTCTCATTTTTGTTCTTCATGTTTGTTTTCTTGATTATATTTATAGACTAGAACTTGTTTTTAAAGTTCTCAAATTCATAGGATGTCTCTATCAAAAGTACCCTTAGTATTTGTGCTTTGAGACTAACCTATCCTTTGAGTAGTTTAATCAATGAACCCCTCCTAGTCACCTAATATCTTCCTCTCTCTCTTTCTCTCTCTAATACACCTACACACTTAGGCTGAGATCTATGGTGTTTCTATATCATTTAAATAAATTATTTCTATAGTGATAATTGGATATTTTTGAAGAAAATAAAAATTGTGAAATTCATATTTTCTATAAAAACAAAATTTTAATGGTGTTTTCCTTTTAAAAACAATTTTCAAAAGAGAAACAATGTCCCTCCATATTCTCATGTTAATTTTTCCTTCAAATAGTTGTAGAAGTTTTAATACTATTCAAACCAAGTCTTCATTTACCAATTTCTGATTCAGCTAGGCATGGCCAAAGGGCTCTGGATGGAAGCAGTAAATACAATTCTTTTCATGAATTTTGGGGAAAAAAGCAATCTTGCGTTTTCTGTTCTTTACCTTCCTATCCATTGGCAGGAATTTTAAGATGATGACCAGGCTAAGAAGACTTCAGAGTATTAGAAAAACACCACCAAATGTGGAATGATAGGATAAAGAAAGAGAACTATATCCTTGGATTTTTTTTATCTTCCCTTCATTTCATGGAAAAATTAATTTATATTTAATTTTGTCCTATAATTTGGGTTATCTTTGTTAAATGAGTCTAGGATTGTTCTGGTTAATAGGGTGATTTACTGGTATAGAAATTTGAAACAAATTTAGGGCAATTCCAATTCTTGATGTAAGCAATTATCTTCATTCCAGTCATGAAGCTGAGTGTCTTTCCCACTCAACATTGTTCAGGGCTTTCCTCACCATTAGAAACAGGCATTGAACATCCTTGGAGACTTTTTGAATTACGGTAAATTCTAGAGTGAGGTAGGAGAGATGCAACATTTTATGTAATGACTTCACTTATTTCATCCTATGGCAGGTGTAAAAGTACATTGCTTCTAAGGAAAGAATCTCTTGAAATTTAAAAAGAAAATGATGAAAATTAATGGATCTGGCACAGTATATTGTCCGGGCAACAAATTTTCAAATTTTTAAGCCAAGCTCTGTTTTCTTTCTTCTTTCCTTTCTTTCTTCCCCTCTTCCTTCCTTTCATCTACCTATCATCATCTTTTTTTTGTCCTTTCTTTCTTCTTCCTGTATTTCTTTTTTCTCTTTTTCTTTCTTTCTCTGTCTAGCCACTTGCCTGATTATCTATCAAACAATTGCCCTAGAAGTAACTGCATTTTAAAAAACACAATTGTTTTCTAAAGAATATAATTCATGTTGGCTAATTCTACTTACTAAGATATCTGGCTTTCTAATTATTTTACATGTTGTGTATATTCTATATAAAGAATGTACAAAATCAAAAACTCACCAATCTAAAAGATTTGATAAAATATATTTAGTACATATAAGTCACATTATCTTAGTGTAGGAAAAATCATTTGACAAAATCAACTCCCTTTTATCAGAAAAACTTTTAGCAAACTAGGTATACAAGAAACATGCCTCAATATAATAAAGGTCTCTTATTATAAGCCACTAGGTAAACTTATTCTCAATAGTGAAAACCCGCAAGTTTTTCCTGGGAACAAGACAATCACATCTATTCTTGCCACTTTTAGTCAAGATAGCACTAAAAGCCCTAGCCAGAGCTGTCAGCCAAGAAATAGATATAAATGCAATTCAACTTGAAAAGGAAGAAGCAAAATTATCTCTCTGAATAACATAATTTTATATGTGGAAAACCCTAAAGGCTCCAGAAAACACTGTTAGAACTAACACATTAATTGAGTAAATTAGCAGGATAAACTATCAACATGTAAAAATCAGTTGTGTTTCTATATACTAAAAATAAACTTTGAGAAAAGAAAATTAAAAAATAATCCCATTTACAATAACATCAAAATATTAAATACTTAGGAATAAACTTAACAAAGGATATAAAAAGCATGTACACTGAAAACTGTAAAACATTAATGAAAGAAATTAAACAATACACCAACAAATGAAGACATCTTTTATGTTCATGGATCAGAGTGTCAATGCTACCCAAAGTTATCTACAGAATGAATGCAATCCCTAACAGAATCTCAGTGACATCTTTTACAGAAATATAAAATACGATGATAAAATTAATTTGAAAACATAAATGATCCCAAATGGCCAAAATAATCTCAAAAAACAACACAGTTGAATGCATCTCATATTCCAGTTTTAAAATATACTATAAAGCAAATACTAATGAAACCAATGTATTGTACTGGCAAAGGCCAGCATATAGATGAATGGAACAAAATGGATATCCCAGAAATAAATAATAGATATATGATTAATTGATATTCAGCAAGGGTGCCAAAAATACACAATAGAGAAATGGTATTGAGAAAACTAGATACCCACATGCAAATTAATGAAATTGTACCCATATTTTACCCAACTCAAAATGAATCACAAAGTTAAATGTTAGAAAAGAAATTGTAAAACTCCTAGAAGAAAACATAGGGGAATATCTTTATGATATTGGTCTTGATAAAGATTGTATGGATATAAACCAAAAATCACAAGCAACAAAAGTTAAATAGACTAGTGGGACTTCATCGAACTAAAAAGCTTCTTCACAGCAAAAGAGTGAATCAATAAAGTGAAAAAGTAGCCTAGGGAATGGGAAATTTGCAAAACAATATTGCAAACCATATATCAATTAAGGGTTAATCTAATATCTAAGAAACTCAACACAACAGTAAAACATAACAAAAAAAATAGCAAAAACAAAAACCTGATTTAAAAATAGCCTAATGACTCAAATAGACATTTTCTTAAAGAAGACATACAAATGGCTAATAGGTCTATGAAAAAATGTTCAACATCACTAATCATCAGGGAAATGTAAATCAAAATTACAATGAGATATCTCACCTCACACATATTAGAATGGCTATTTTTTAAAAAATAAGACAATGATTATGAGGGAGGTTGTGGATAAATTGGAATCCTTGTACACTGTTTTTGGGATTGCAAAATAATGCAGTCACTGTGAAAAACAATGTGATAGTTCTTCAAAAAATAAAAAATAATACTACTATATGACAATAACAATTTGGGGTATTTATCCAAAAGCATTAAAATCAGAATCTTAAAGATCTATCTTTACAGCTGTGTCATTGCAACTTCATTCACAATAGCTAAGATGTGGAAACAACCTACTGTCCAATGACATATGAAGGGATAAAGAAAATTTAGCATATATATATATACAATGAAATGACTCAGCCTTATTAATAATAAGTTATGCTGCTGTGTTATTAAACAGGTCCCCAAAGTTTATATATTGGACCCTTAATTCCCAGTACAGCAGTGTTGAAAGGGTGAAACTTTGAGAGGTAACTAGGTAATTGTAATTAATACTGTTATGAATGGATTGATGTCATTATCAAGACAATAGGTTATTTATCATGAGAGTGGTTTTGACATAAAAGCAAGCTCTCTCTTGCATGCACTCTCCTACCATTATGCTTTTCTTTTATGTTTGTCACAGCAAGAAGACCCTCAGCAGATGTAGAGCAATAGCTGGTGCCATGTTTTTGGGCTTCCTAATCCTCAGAACTACAAGCCAAATAAAGTTCCTTTTTAAAATAAATTACCCACTCTGTGGTATTCTATTATAGCAACAGAAAACAGATTAATACGCCAAAAATGAGCAAACACAGATGAACCCGAACACATTATGCTAAGCAAAATAAGACAGTCACATAAGAACAAATACTGCATGATTCCATTATCTGAGCTAACTAAAATACTCAAACTCAGAATCAGAGAACAGGATGGTAGTTAACAGGGACTTAGGCTGGGGGGAAATGGAAAACTGCTAATCAATGGGCATAAAGTTTCAGTCATACAAGATTTTAAAAATACATCCCCTTAAAACCTGGTCCTTAAAACCTGGTCCTAACACACACACACACACACACACACACACACCCCACAAAAATTTCCTCAAATATATTTATCACAATGTGTATAGTGACAAAGAGTTATTTTCCCAACTGGTTCCATTTTTGAAATATATCAGGTTATAATGATGCAACAATTAAAATATCTAAGTGCAACTATATTGAAGTGCTATTAAAATATTTTGGGGTACTTTTCAGAGATTAAGAAGGTAAACAATATAATCCAGTTGCCAGTTGAAACATGGGCCTGTTAGTTTTCAATTTTTTTCTTTGTATAAAGTTGAAAGAGGACGTAATAGATTTGACAGAAGATAGATGAGTTATTAAAAATAATTTCTGATCATTAATCCAAATATGATTTTTGTCATATTATTCAGATGAGATTCAGATAAACAGTGGCATTTGTTTCTTAACACATTCTAATCTCATCTAATTAGTATGTGAACAAAGTTTCTCAGAACTCCAGTTGGTGCAATTTCAAAAATAGGTTTATAATTGTTCCTACAGCCCATCTAATTGTTTTAGTCAGTTATAGTCATCTTCAGATAAACTAATTTTTAAAAGCCCTATCCTATTTATTAATGTACATTACCAAAATTTTTGAATTTTTATATTTAACAATTTCTCATCAAATTATACAGCATTTTTATGTTTATTTTTAAAAAGCATATACTAATATTTTTACTGATTGAAATTTAGGATGTTTTTTTAACCATCATAGATTTATGGTCACAGAAGAAAATAGTTTAAATGACTTCATATATTATTTTTATGTGGACACTATAACATAAAGTTTAGGAAATATTTTCATGGACAAAAATATTATTTCAAAGTAAAATATTTTTTAAAAAATGGAATTGAAATATAATGATACAGAAAATATTTATTTTTCAAATATTTAAACTGATGAGAAATTTTGGTTGTCAATTATAAAAAAATTAACAAGGGCTTGCAGAATATTCAAAATTTATTTTAGTGTGGCATGAGCAGAAATTTAAAAACATTGTGCTAGAGAATCTCAAAACAATATTCTCAACCCCCAGTTAAAAAAAAAATCTGAGAAGAATGAATGGTGATTATACCGTATTATTATTATCTTAAATTATATACATCTTGATTAAAAATGTTAAGGTAGATTTCAAAGCATGCAATTTATATTCATAAAAATAATTAAGGTATAAATTTGGGCTAGGTAGCTTCTTTTTGACAAATTTGAAAAACCTACAATTTATTTTAAAATTTTTCAAATATGCAGAGCATAAAAATTTGATTGAATATTAGTTACAATATTAACATTATTCTCAAACCCAAAAACTATGGGCTGATTTAAAGATCATCTGTTGCTTCATTTATGCCTATTATAGAAACAACACTTGGTCATTACAGAAAAAGGAATATATAGAAAACAAAAGAAGATGAGGAGTACTTGTTATTCTATTCAAATGAAAATCCTTCAAAATAGAACCCTCTGAATACATAGCATAGATGAGTGTTATAATCACTTTAAAATATTTGTCCAATTTTTTAAACAGCTGCACTCTCACTTAACCCCTTTGTTTTTTCACTTGCAAAATGGGGCCATTAACAGCACCTACTCCTTACAGTTGTACAACTGAGTTAATACTTGTGAAATACATTTTTAAAAAGGTACATATTTAACTGTCAAATATTCCAATTTTTGTCTATGCACATCCTTATGTAATATTTAAAATAAAACATATTCTATAAACATTGAAAACATACATATAATTTTTACAGATTACATAAGTCTGTGTATATTTGCATGTATGCAAATGTTTCTGTATATAAAATTTCAAAATACATGAGTTTTTCCTCTAAATCACTGTTCATTTGTGTTTTTGAAACAGTGTCTTGCTTCTTTGCCCAAGCTGGAGTGCAACTGCGCGAACTTGGCTCACTGCAATCTCTGCCTCCTATGTCCAAGCAATTCTACTGCCTCAGCCTCCCAAGTAGCTGGAATTATAGGCACACACCACCACATCCAGCTAATTTTTGTATTTTTAGTAGAGATGGAGTTTCTCCATGTTGGCCAGGCAGGTCTTGAACTCCTGATCTCAAGTGATAGGCTACCTCGGCCTCCCCAAGTGCTGGGATTACAGACATGAGCCACCATGCCTGGCCCCAAATCATCTGTTGTTAATCTTTTTTTCTATTATTCTCTTTTAAATAATACAGTGTATCAGTCTGTTCTCAGGCTGCCATGAAGAAATACCTAGAACTGGGAAATGTATAAAGGAAAGAGGTTTAATTGACTCACAATTCCACAGAGCTGGGGAGGCCCCAGGAAACTTACAATTATGGTGGAAGACAAAGCAAACACATCTTTCTTAACATGGCAGCAGCAAGGAGAAGTGCTAAGCAAAAGGGAAAAAAGCTCCTTATGAAGCTATCAGATCTTGTGACAATTCACTCAGTATGCTGAGAACAGCAGCATGGGGATAACTGCCCCCACGCATTACCTCTCACCAGGTCCCTCCCATGACACATAGGGATTATGGGAACTACAATTCAAAATGAGATTTGGATGGAGACACAGCTAAACCATATCATTCCAGCCCTGATTTCCACATTTCAAAACACAATCATGCCTTCCCCACAGTCCTTGAAAGTCTTGACTCATTCTAGCATTAACCCAAAGGTCAAAGTCTAAACTGTCATCTGAGTTAAGGCAGGTCCCTCCTGTTTATGAGCCTGTAAAATCAAAAGCAATTTAGTGACTTACTAGATACCGTAGAGGTACAAACATTGGGTAAATATACCCATTCTAAATGAGAGAAATTGGCCAAAACAAAGGGGTACAGTCCCCATAAAAATCTAAAATTTAGAGGGGCAGCCAAATTTTAAAGCCCTCAAATGGTCTCCTTTGACTCCATGTCTCACATCCAGGTCACACTGATGAAAGAGGTGAGCTCCCACAGCCTTGAGCATCTTTGACCCTGTGGCTTCACAGGGTGTAGCCCCACTTCAGGCTGTTTTCAAAGGCTGGCATTGAGTGTCTGCAGCTTTTCCAGCTGTGCAGTGGCTATGCAGGATCTCTTCTGGTTTCATAGTAAATTCATATTTACCTGAGTATTAATTGATAGGTTTGGCTATGGTTACAAATTTACATAATTTGTAACCAACTGGACCCCTTCCTGACACCTTATACTAAAATTAACTCCAGACAGATTAAAGATCTAAGCATAAGACCTGACACCATAAAAACCCTAGAAGAAAACCTAGGCAAAACCATTCAGGACATCAGCATGGGCGAAGACTTCATGACTAAAACACCGAAAGCATTGGCAACAAAAGCCAAAATAGACAAATGATTGAGACAGCATCTCAAAAAAAATATATTAATGTACATATGTAGAAGAATGAATTTGATGATTTTTCATGTACTTTGAGAGCATTTTAAAATATTTTTCCATAAGTTATTGTGGTAGGGGTGGTATTTGGTTACATGAGTAAGTTATTTAGTGGTGATTTGTGAGATTTTGGTGCACCCATCACCTGCTCAGTATATACTGTACCATATTTGTAGTATTTATCCATATCCCAGCTCCCACGCTTCCCCCCAAGTCCCCAAAGTCTATTTTATCATTATTATGCCTTTGCATCCTCATAGCTTAGTTTCAAATATCAATGAGAACATATGATGTTTGGCTTTCCATTGCTGAGTTACTTCACTTAGAATAATAGTCTCCAGTCTAATTCAGGTTACTGAAAATGCTGTTAATTCATTCCTTTTTATGGCTGAGTAGTATTCCATCATATATATGGAATGTAGTATTCCATCATATATATATATATATATATATATATATACACCAGTTTCTTTATCCACTCATGGATTGTTGGTCATTTGGGTTGGATCCATGATTTTGCAATGATAAATTGTGCTGATACAAACATGCATATGCAAGGGTCTTTTTTGAATAATGACTCTTTTCCCCTAGGTAGTCACCAGTTGTGGGACTGCTGGATAAAATGGTAGTTCTACTTTTAGTTAATGAATCTCCATACTGTTTTCCATAGTGGCTGTAATAGTTTACATTCCCACCAGCTGCATAGAAGTGTTCCCTGATCACTGCATCCATGCCAACATCTATTTTTTTTTAATTATGGCCATTCTTGCAGGAGTAGGGTGGTATCACATTGTGGTTTTGATTTACATTTCCCTGATTATTAGGGATGTTGTGGATTTTTAAATATGTTTGTTGGCCATGTGCACATCTTCTTTTGAGAATAGTCTATTTATGTCCTTAGCCCACTTTTTGATGGGATTGTTTTTTCTTACTGATTTATTTGAATTTGTTGTAGATTCTGAAGATTAGTCCTTTGTCAGATGTATACATTCTAAAGACTTTCTCCTATTTTGTGGGTAGTCTGTTTACTCTGCTGATTGTTCCTTTTGCCATGCAAAAGCTCTTTAGTTTAATTAGGTCCTAGCTATTTAGCTTTGATTTTTTTTGCATTTGCTTTTGGGATTTTGTTCATGAAATCCTTGCCTAATTCAATGTCTACAAGGATTTTTCCAAAGTTATCTTCCAGAATTTTGATAGTTTCAGGTCTAAGATTTAAATTCCTAATCCATCTTGAATTGTTTTTTGTATTAGGTGGGAGATGAGGATCCACTTTTATTCTCCTACATGTGGTTAGCCAGTGCTCCCAGCATCATTTGTTGACAAGGATGTCCTTTCCCCACTTTATGTTTTTGTTTGCTTCATCGAAGATCAGTTGCACATAAGTATTCGGGTTTATTTCTGGATTCTTTATTCTACTCCATTGGTCTATGTGCCTATTTTTATAGCATTACCATGCTGTTTTGGTGATTATGACCTTACAGTATAGTTTGAAATCAGGTAGTATGATGCCCTCCAGTTTGTTCTTTTTGCTTAGTGTTGCTTTGGCTTTGGGCTCTTTTTTAGCTCCATATGAATTTTTGAATTGGTTTTCTACTTCTGTGAAGAATGACAGTATCTTGATGGGGATTACATTAAATTTGTAGATTGCTTTTGGCAGCATGATCATTTTCATAATATTGATTCTACCCATCCATGAGTATGGGATGTGTTTCCATTTGTTTAGGTCATCTATAACCTTTTTCAGCAATGTTTTGCAGTTTTCCTTGTAGAGATCTTTTGACTCCTTGATTAGGTATATTGCTAAGTAGTTTTTTTTTTTTCTTTTGCAGCTATTATACAAGGAGTCAAGTTCTTGATTTGATTCTCTGCTTGGTTGCTTTTGGTGTACAGAGGAGCTACTGATTTGTATACAGTAATCTGTATACAGTAATCTGTATCCAGAAACTTTGCTGACTTATCAGTTCTAGAGGCTTTCTGGAGTAGTCTTCAGGGTTTTCAAAGTAAACAATCATATCGTCAGCAGACAGTGACAGTTTGACTTCCTCTTTACTGATTTTGATGCCTTTTATTTCTTTCTCTCTTCTGATTGCTCTGGCTAGGACTTCCAGAACTATGTTAAAGAGTGGTGGTGAAAGTGGGCATCCCTGTCTTGTTCCAGTTCTCAGAGAGAATGACTTCAACTTTTCTCCACTCAGTTTTATGGTGGCTGTGGGTTTGACATAGATGGCTTTTATTACATTAAGGTGGGTCTTTTGTATGCCAATTTTGCTAAGAGTTTTAATCATAAAGAGATGATGGATTTTGTCAAATGCTTTTTCTGCATCTATTGAGATGATCAGGTGATTTTTTTTTTTAAATCTGTTTATGAGGTGTATCACATTTATTGACTTGCATAGGTTAAACCATCCCTGCATCCCTGGTGTGAAACCAGCTTGATCATGGTGGATTCTCTTTTTGATATGATGTTGGATTTGGTTAGCCAGTATTTTGTTCAGGATTTTAGCTTCTGTGTTCATCAGGGATATCAGATTGTAGTTTTCTATTTTGGAATATCCTTCCCTGGTTTTAGTATTAGGGTGATCCTGGCTTCATGGAATGAATTAGAGAGGGTTCCTTCTTACCCTATCTTGTTGAGTAATGTCAAAAGGATTGGTACCAATTTTTCTTTGAATATCTGGTAGAATTTTTCTGTGAATCAGTCTGGTCTTGGCCTTTGTTGTTGGTAATTTTTAAATTACCATTTCAATTTCACTGTTTGTTTTTGGTCTGTTCAGGGTATCTAACTCTTCCTGATTTAAGCTGGAAGGGTTATATTTTTCCAGGAATTTATCTATCCCTTCTAGGTTTTCTAGTTTATGTGTGTAAAGATGCTCATAGTAGCCTTGAATGAACTTTCGTATTTCAGTGGTATCAGTTGTATACCTACTGTTTCATTTCTTAGTGAAGTTATTTCAACTTTCTCTCTTTTCATGGTTAATCTTGCTAATGGTCTATCAGTTTTATTTATCTTTTCAAAGAACCAGGTTTTTGCTTTATTTAGTTTTTGAATTTTTTTGGTTTGTTCCAATTTCATTTAGTTCTGCTCTGATCTTGGTTGTTTCCTTTCTTCTGCTGTGTTTGGGTTTGGTTTGTTCTTGTTTCTCTAGTTCCTTGAGATGCGACCTTAGAATGTCAGTTTGTGCTCTTTCAGTCTTTCTGATACAGATATTTAGGGCTATAAACTTTCCCTTCAGCCCTGCCTTTGCTGTATCCCAGAGGTTTTGTTATGTTGTATCATTATTGTTGTTCAGCTCAAAGAATTTTTTAACTTCAATCTTGATTTTAATTTTTGACTCAATGTTCATTCACGAGCCAGTTATTTAATTTCCATGCATTTGCATGGTTTTGAAGTTTCCTTTTGGAGTTGATTTCCAGTTTTATTCCACTGTGGCCTGAGAGAGTGCTTGATATAATTTCAGTTTCCTTAAATTTACTGAGGCTCATTTTATGTCCCATTATATGATCTGTCTTGGAGAAAATTCCATGTGTTGTTGAATGGTATGTAATATTCTGTGGTTGTTGGATGAAATGTGTGTATATCTGTTAATTCCATTTGTTCCAAGATACAGTTTAAATACATTGTTTTTGTTGTCGTTGTTGTTGACTTCTGTCTTGATAATCTGTCTAGTGCTGTCAGGGTAGTATTGAAGTCCCCCACTCTTATTGTGTTGCTGTCTGTCTCATTCTTAGGTCCATCAGTAATATTTTCATAAATTTGGGAGCTCCAGTGTTAGGTTCATATATGTTTAGGATTGTGATATTTTTCTGTTGGACAAGGCCTTTTACCATTATATAATGTTGCTCTTTGTCTCTTTTAACTGCCATTGCATTAAAGTTTGCTTTGTCTGATGTAAGAATAGCTACCCCCGCTTGCTTTTGATATTAGTAGTTGAGACAGACCATCCATTTTTCTCCTAGCTAGTATTAGGAGTAAAAACAAATAGAACTGATGAGAAATGTGGGTCACAAATTATTATTGACTAAGAGTATTATATTCCAGCAAGAGTGAGACAATAAATTATCTTTGCTTTTATTTTAGGTTCATGGATACATGTGCAGCTTTGTTATATAGGTAAATTGTTTGCTGTGGGGGTTTGGTGTACAGATTATTTTTTCCTCCAGATAATAAGCATAGTATCCAAAAGGTAATTTTTTGACTCTTACCCTTCTCCCATCCTCCACTCTCAAGTAGATGCCAGTGTCTGTTGTTCCCTTCTTTGTGTCTGTATGTACTCATTAGGTCCCACTTTTAATTGAGAATATGTGGTATTTATTTTCTGTTCCCATGTTAGTTTGCTTAGAATAAGGCCTCCAGTTCCATCAATGTTGCTTCTAAGGACATCACCTCCATTTTTTTGGCTGTATAGTATTCCATGGTATATATGTATCACATTTTCCCTATCTGATCTATCACTGATGGGCATTTAGGTTGATTCCATGTCTTTGCTATTGTGAATAGGGTTACAGTGAAAATATGTGTACGTACACCTTTATGGTAGGATGATTTATATTTCTTTGAGTATATACCCAGTAATGGAATTACTGGATTGAATAGTAATTTTATTTTAATTTCTTTAAGAAATCAACAAATTGCTTTCCACAATGGTTGAACTAATTTCTATTCCCACATGCAGTGTATAAGCTTTCAATTTTCTTTACAACCACAGCATCTGTTATCTTTTGACTTTTTAATAATAGCTATTCTGACTGGTGTGAGATGGTATCTGATTGTGGTTTTGATTTGCATTTCTCTAACGATTAATGATGTTAAAGATTTTTTCATGTGCTTTTTTGTCACAAGTATGCCTTCTTTTGAAAGGTGTCTGTTTGTGTTGTCAATTTTTTTATGCAGTTATTTGTTTTTTGATTGCTGGTTTAAGTTTCCTATGGTTTCTGGATATTAGGCCTTTGCTGAATGCATAATTTTCAAATATTTTCTCCCATTCTATAGATTGTCTGTTTACTCTGTTGATATTATATTGAAGAAACAGAGTATTTTTATTACAATTACATAATTATTTCTAAGCATTTTTAAAATATTCTGAACTATGCTTTTAACATATTGTGACCCTTGTAAAAAGGAAAACATCTGAGTTTAATAACAGTCTTTTTCATTATTTAGAAACATTAGAAATATAATTCAATATCTGTTACCTTCAACAATCAAACCAGAAAAAGGTAAAGGAAAAGCAGAAGTTTAATTGGCTGTGAATGGCTATTAAGAACATTTTTATTGATTATTTCAGATATATCAAAAATAGTAAGATTAGCATGAATATCAAAACAAATGATAGCATAATTTAAAAGTTAACTTGAAAAAAAAATGTTTTTGTTGGCCTGTGTCAGTTTGCAAATGGGAAATTATTAAGCTAATATTAGTTTTTTAATAATAAATATAATTTCTATTTGTAACAAAAGCCTATGACTTATATGATAGACATATTAAATATTATTTGCACAATGCTAAGAACTAGATTTTCAAGAAATGCAATAACAAAATAATTTCCAAAAATCTTTAACTTCATAAAGACCAAACAAATAGTTCATTGATTGAGATTTTTATTATAAGCTAGTGATTATGCTGTTATACACCATGGTCAGCAATCCTCTGTAAGGCATCAAATTGTAAACATTTTGAGATTGCAGGGCCATTAGGTCTCTGTATAACAATCAAACATGAAAGCAAACATAGCTGTTACATAAACAAAAAAAGTTAGCTAGGTTTCAATAATCTTTAACTTAGAAAAAAGACAAGGGTAAATCTTCCTTTCTAATACTATTGTCCAGTCAGGGAAAAAACTCACAGTATTTGGTTTTTTTTTTTTTTTTTTTGATAAATGGCAGATTTCAAGACTAGGAAGGAATGCACAAAATGATCCTAAAGAGTTCCTATGAGTTGTAAAGTAAAGAAGTACTAAACACACAGACACACATGCACACACACACACACACACACACACACACACAGACTCACACTCACAGACTAAAACCAGGGTTCATATCATGTTATAACTGGATAGAACTTCAATAACACAGAGTTTCCAGTTCTTATTTCCATTTTACCACTTAAAATATATATTTTAGATTAATGATGCTTTTTGTAAGGCAATCATAATTCAAGTCATTTTAATATAATTTTATGGCACTTATTTGGATTTATGTAGTGACCTTTTGAATGTTACACTGTCTTTGTTGGAGCATTTTAGTTTTATAATCTAGGACTGTTTTGATTTAAGATAATACTGCATCATAAGCATAATTAAAAGATTTGTTAATTGAAATGGCCTCACGATGTTGAATCTAATATTTGTATTAATAATTTAAATATTATTTTAGTATTTTAAAAATATCTATTTGTTTAGTTTTAAATTTCAAATACATGTTTTTCCAGAAAAATTGGCAAGTAGCCATTAAAACAAAATTAAAATTGTCTTTATGTTTGTTAAAATATATCAAACAACAATTTTACTGTTTCTCAACTTAAACAAAAACAGCATTATTTATAGATGTAAACATATTTGCTTTATAAGTTTTCTTCCTAAATAATTATATTCCACAATTAGCAGTATTGTTATTCATATCTTGAATTTATGTCTTTCTATACCATTATGGACTTGGACAAGAATTTGAAATTAGTAGACTGCAGAAAATATATTAAATTGATTTCATATATAAGGTGAAGCATGGTCATGGTCTAATAATGCCATGGAAGATGTCAAATCCAATCACAAGAATAAGAGTGTATTGGAAAATTTAAAGCTAAATTCTGTGAGAAATCTATAGAAGAGAACCAAAATGAGCTAATTTGTTCACTTTGTTGGTTCAGATAAGTAGTAATAACAGTACTTGAAAATCTGGTTAAAGTGGGACTTTGCAAAGTTTAAGGTTACAGCTCCGCTGATTTTTTATTCTTGTCTTTCATCCATTTAGTTTATGCCTTAATATTAAAGAAGATATCATTTTATTTACTAAGCCTTTAGATATATTGAAAGTTAAATCAAAATTTTTGAGATTTGTGTCCTTTTGCTATAGATAGTCATCATTTAATTTAGTATTCTGCTGTATTTTTAAAAAGGTGTAGTAAAGAGTGTGGAAAAAATTAATGTATCTTTCATAAAATTGTTTATCAACAAATTCTATTGAAATTAAAAGAGGCAGTGTCACTCCAACTTTTACATGTCTATTTAGATATGGCAATTCTCCAGTATTACCTATAAAGGCCATCGTAGAATCCAAGGAGTCAGCATTTTAATCCCTCATAACACCATACTATTGGAAAGTGGGTTCACAGAGAATAGATCGTATCATATATTTTTAGAAGATTATGTATAATTGGATTCTGAGGGACACCTACCAGCAGGGAAAGGCAAGAAAAACAACTGACTGTACATCTTTGGGCTCCTAAAAAGCAAAATTATTAATATTTTCTTACAACATATAAAATTATCTCAGATTATAAATATTTTCTGAACAAGGGTCTGGACGAATTGATTGTCAAAATTACCCAGGAAACAAATTAAAGTTAAAAATACATTTTTGAGAAGAATGCTAAAATTTGATCATATAGGGTTGTATTAAATAACACTAAAGACTTACTGGTAATTTTAAGAGTGATGATGTCCCTGTGGTTAAGTAAACAAAAAATAAAAAGTGAGCATAATATTGTAGACAAGCCTACAAGGATGTGTGAGAAATATTAATAATATGACATGAAGGAATTTCATTAAAAAATACACCAAAGGAAAGGAAAAAAATAAGACAATGAAAAGGGGATTTATTGAAGTTTGTATTCTCAAGACCCACTCTCTGAGATGGAGACTCATATTTATAATGTTTATTGAAAATACTCAGGATAAACAAATGCCCAGAAAATAAAAACCTTCTCTACTCTGGGAGCAGGGGAAAATAAGTGCACATTGCAATTTTCTTATTTTTCCAAAGTAAAAAAAATGAACTTGTCTCTTTTGGGTATCTGGAATTGAGTGCTTAATGCCTTTGAAATATGGAGATGAATTCAAGAAAACTGATATAGGCTGTCTACAAATTATTCAAGCAAGTCCATAATCTACTCTTGTATATATTTTCATTGCTAAAATTTGCTAATATTATTAATTAACATATTAATACTCATATAAACATTTCTATCTCTATTTGAAATTTGAAACTAGATTTTAAATTAATTTTCTAGGTTTAACAATTTCTTACTTGAACCTATTTTTTCAACTATAGACTAAATCCTAAACGATGTTACTTGACAAATGTCCGATAATCATAACTTTATCACCAATATTCCGCAGTGAGCAAAATGCAGAGGAAAACTTGGTACCATGATATGTTTTAAATGAAGAAATGATCTACTTTAAAAAAGAAGCCTGAGGAAGAGGAGGAGAAATAGGAAGACTAGAAATAAGAGGGAGATGACAAGGATGAGAAATAGAAGCAAGAAGTGAGAAAGAGGAAGAAGAAAGGCAAGAGAAGACATTTTGATGGAGGAGTCACAAGGTCAATATTGCACAATCATTTTTGTATGAGGCTTCTGGATGAATCTTGGCTGACATTGAAACATATGTTCATGGATCCACCAAACCCAAATACGTATACATACAATTTGATTTAAATGGGAAAAGAGACACATAAATGGATGCTGGGAAGGGAGGTTTGTGGTTCTTATCACCAGTTCCATAAGGCATATCTGTGGAAATAATGACATATTAAAGTCAAGCATATGCAGGCAGAGTTGGCAAAAGTTGGGTATAAAATATAATGGGGTCTTATTTTTACCTATTGCCAGTGTAGGGGAGGAAAAATAATATCTCTTCAATCTTTTTACATTACTAGTTGGGACCGCTATAAGAAAAGAGAGATTAACAAGAGAAAAACAAATGAAAATTGTTTAACATGTATACCCTATGTGTAACTCATTTATACATGAGAAATACCCAAGGAAAAAATGAATAGCTGTCCAAGACGCTGCTTAAAACTCCTACTTATATAGCATCTTCAACAAAAAACAATACATTTTTGGAGAAGTGACAAGACAAAGGATAAGTCCCTTGAGTCTCTTGGGGAACAAAGTGTGGAAAGGTAAATATGTAATAAATGAGGGCTAATTACTAAAGTTTGATATATAGATTCCTTTGGTGCCATCTGTAGGTTGACAAGGGTCTGAGGTCATCTTTGATCAATCGGTGTCCATTCTGACAAAAAGGTGAGGAGGAACACCTTTTAAAATTTATGTCCTGCTTTTAGGCAAATAGAGAAGGACAGAGAGCTTTTCTTGTATGTGCTGCTTTTCCATTGCCTTTCAGTAGCTCAAAATAATCTTCGTGCCAAAGTGGCATATTTTGGAGTGGCACATTCTGACACCTTCACCTATGTGATAGTAAGGTTTAAAGAAAATTATTTTCCTTTTATCATCAAGATATGGTAGTAAGTTAAACCATTTTACTGTATTTATTAGAAGTATGGAATATAATTAACTTTCCTTACATATTTTGCATCTAAAGATTTCTCCAGGTAAGAAGAGAACACCTACATTGCTGATATTTAAAACAATCTTTATCTTTTCTTTTCTACTTATTTTATATCTTTCTTTTGTATTTCACAGTTGGTTTCTCTGATACTTCTATGGACTTCTGATAACTTTCTTTCTCACTTTAGGTTAACAACACACATTTTATCATTTTGGCCAATTTTTCTTTTCTATTGCAATTTTCAAAGTATTAAGTTATGTTTTGCTGGGACCTTATTTTTTTTCTCTATCTTTAGGTTTTCTTTGGTGTGCTCACCCTTAGCCCTTTTGTCTGACAGTTAACAACAGCAAAAATTCCCTCTGACAGGTACAGAAACCATTATGTTGAAAATATGATCATCATGATAGTCCTGAACTGTCTATTCAGCAACATCAATCTCTTATGTGGCTAAGTAGCACAGTGCTCTGTCCACACTGATTCCTCCATTTTAAATCTATATGTTTATTTATATCTAGGTCTATATACAGATATGTATATAGATATATATGTGCATATAAGTGTAAGTATGCTTAAACATATATATGTATAAACACAAGTATATATGTATGTGTATACATCTCTATATGTATTTTTTCACTCTTACCCTTTATCTGAGATTTAACTTTTCTTATAGTATTGGAATTCTTTCCATTGTATTTTTCTTTTATTTTGTCAAATTCTTTTTACTTTGGCTTACTTATTGTCTGCTGTTTTATTTTCTAGGTTTATTTTCCTTCCTAGGAGCTCTTCAGTCTAGCCTCTGAATACCTGAAGCATAATTTTATAGTAACTTCATCTACAAAATTCTTACAGTAACTTTATCTACTCAAATTATATTCACTATTTCTCTTACCAGTTTTGCTTAAGAGAACAGCCCTGAGTACACACAGAAAGTTTCTCTAAATTTTAATGAATAATATATAATTATATTTGTCCAAACATTGTTTCTACAAGCATCAACTTATTCCAGGGGAAGATATGAGTAGAGAGATCACCATTTAAACCTAAGATGACTATTATTTGGGCACAAGTATATGATTTCCATACAGATTAAAACAACTAAAGAACAACGTATGGATTGTATATTTAAGAATGACTGACTAGATATACTCATTTTTAAAATAGAAATATAATAATATATGTCAAATATATTTATACTTGTTAAGCTTTTATGTACCTGGGGATGAGATTTACATGTATTTTCTTATTAAATCCTCACAAGTATTTGAAATGTTGACAAAGTAACCTACAATTTTCAAAGGAGAAAATGAGGCTTCAGAGAAAACAGTTATTTGACAAAATTATTAAGCAAATCAGTGTAAGAACTGCCACATTAGCTATTTCTGTGTGAATATTAAGAGCCTATGTTATTAGCATTACATGTATCTGCAAAGGATATAGTTTTGAGAGTCATTTACTATAAAATACTGAAAATATATTTAAAACATTTCATTAAAATTTCACTATAAATGAACGTCACATACAATCTTAAAATATAATTATTTATAGATTTTTACTCTGTTTTTGAGCAAAGTGGCAGTGGTTTTCCTTGATATGTATATTTGTCCAGTGTGCAACTATAAATACATAAATAGAAGTGGTTTATGTGTGTTTTAACTTATCTATTGTCTTCCATGTCCCAGATTTAATTGATCTTTTACCATATTTTGAAGGTCCTTATTTTTCTTTTTTAATTTTTGCTTTCATGTAAATAGAATATGTTCACCATTCATGATAGAAATTTACACTCAATATGATTAAAATATGGGGAACACTTTATTTTGATAACTAGGCATATATTTTTCTTTAAACAAATTAAATAGTTCTGATATTTTCTGATTTGAAAGTTCATAATTTGTTTTATGAGAAACACAATCATACATTTAAAACATAATTTTAAATGATTTAATGTGTACTCATTTTAGACTTAGGCCAATATAAAGAAATAGAACCAAAAAACAATTTACATTAAAAGTAATACAAACTGAATAATTTATAATGTATATCTTTCATAGTCTAAAAGAAGTTTACATAAACTTTAATCACAACTAGCTTAACAACTGCTGAATTTCCAACTATACTGTTTTCTTCAATTAACTGAGACATTCCTGTTACTTTTGTAAAACTTCATATTTAATAGCTTTTTCATATATTTAATAGATCATTTTCACACAAAATATTTCAAAGTATTTTATGAACTATAATTCAAAAATTTAAACAACTTGCTAATGTAATGCCATGATCAAAATAGAAACTTTTGAATAATGAAAAACTCAATAACGGTAAATAAAATCACATTTTGGGAACTTGATCATAGTGATGAGGTTTAAACCCATCCTGATCAAGCTACTCATTAGACAAGGTGACCTCAGGTAAGTTCCTTATCCTATCAGTACCCTGATAGAATATTGCTTATTTGTCAGGTTGGAATAATAATAATATTTAGCTCAGAACATGGTTGAAGTATTAAATAAGATAAAAATAAAGCCCTGAGAGAAATGACTTACACTATGTATGATTATTATTTTTAAATTTATTTATTTTTGATTTTTGAAACAGAGTCTCTCTGTTGCCCAGACTGGAGTACAATGGTGCAATATTGGCTTACTGCAATCTTATTGTCCTGGGTTTAAGCGATTCTCCAGCCTCAGCATCCAGAGTAGCTGGGACTACAGGCATGCGCTACCATGATTGGCTAAGTTTTGTATTTTTAGTAGAGATGGGGTTTCGCCATGTTGGCCAGGCTGGTCATGAAATCCTACCTCAAGTGATCCACCAGCCTTGGCCTTCCAAAGTGCTGGGATTACAGAAGTGAGCCACTGCACCCAGCCAACTTACACTATTTATTAATAAAACAAGGTTATTTTCTAGCAATTTATGGAAGTTAATATTTTTTGTGAAATATGGAGACAAAAAATACAGAGGACCTTGAACACAAATCCATTATTAATTATGCCCTGTAGTTGTTACTTTTTTCATTCAATTAGTCAATCAGTTATTCTTTATTGAGAAATATTTTTGTGCTGGGCTGAAGGTCGGTTTTTGAAATCAAAGCACACATTCTTGGTATTTCTACAACCTAACATAGTTAACTTTGCTTGACTTCATTTTGGAGGTGTTTTACCCCATAAAAAAGGGTTTTCATAAACCGAAGTGCTCATTGGTCCAAAGGGCCATGCTTTCCAACAAATCACAAGAAAAGCTGAACACGTACAGAGTGGAGCAAACTGTGACAAACTGCAGGGCACAAAATCCAAACAGGCCAATTTCAACTGTTGGCTGACAGTTGATAGGTCAGAATCATATTGTTCTGAAATGTGGCTTTATCCTCTGCTACTTATATACTCTTAGACAATTATTTATCTTCAATTCTCAGGTATCCTACATGATAGGATTGCTATAGAGATTAAAAGCAACAATGTCTGCAATGGGCTTGGCACTATGGATGAAAAACAGAAAGCACTCTGTGACAGCTGTGATGGTGATGATGATCATGATGATAATTTTAGAAAGACATGGATCCAGAGTTAGTAGTTTCATATTTATAGGAAAATGTATTAGGATGCTGCCTTTTATATAAAGTCTTCTCACTTTTAACATGCAGGGATTCCAGGGCCAGTAGTGTACCAATTTGTGATTTGTTGGTTATATGATCTTCATTTCCCTTTAGCTCAAATACTCAGACTTCATACGCAACTCACTTTGCATGAAAAAAATATATATCAATATATCACTGTAGAAACGAATCAGGTAACCTAGTGATATAGTTTGGCTGTGTCTTACCCCAATTTCATCTTGAATTCCTACGTGTTGTGGGATAACTGGTTGGAGGTAACTGAATCATGGGGGCAGGTCTTTCCATGCTGTTTTCCTGATAGTGAATAAGTCTCACAAGATCTGATGGTTTTTTAAGGGGTAGTTTCCCTGCACAAACTCTTTGCCTGCTGCCATCCATGTAAGACATGACTTGCTCCTCCTTGCCTTATACCATGCTTGTGGGGCCTCCCCAGCCACATGGAACTGTGAATCCAATAAACCTCTTTCTTCTGTAAATTGCCCAGTCTCAGGTATGTTTTATCAGCAGTGCGAAAACGGACTAATACACCTAGGAAATCCAATTTCTGAAACTCCAGCTTCTTGGAAAGAATAACAAAAATCACAGCCTTTCTTCAAATGACCTACAGATATATTCAAATACATTTGTCCAGTTCTAATAACAGTAACTGAAAATAGAAAATAAACAACCTATATGTATATAGCCCTGTCATTGACAGCTGCCTTAGGTCATTTGAGATCTGCCCTTATCTTTGGATGATTCAGTGATGTTTTCTGACAAATTTAGCCAAGATCCAGTGAACCCAGTCAACTCAGTCATTCTGTAAAACTTATATTGCTTAATAAATATTTTCCATTATCTAAAATTAAGGACTTACTTTTTAAATTTTCTGGAATACAGTTTCTCTCATTCAAATAATTAGATATTATTTCTTCTTGTTGGTCATGTTTCTGTACCTGAACATTCTTTAGATATATTTATTATTATTATCATGTATGATAATTTTTAATTAGTCTAGCCTGTAGTATAATTATTAAAAAGGCATACTGTATAGAAGTATAATATTTAAATATTTCCCTTATTAAAATAATTTTAATTAAAAAAACAATAATGGTAAACTGAAATAGACTGAGATTTAAATCCAATCTGAGCCAGATTTTATTGTGTGTTTTATCTGATTTTATGACAGGAGATTGTCAATCTGGGGTATTCAAAATAAATTTTATTTTTTTTTATGATGAAATGGCTAGGACTAAAGCATTATAGCATAGCACTTAGTATTATAATAGTGTTGGTGAACTGTAGAAAAACAATACCAAGATAAAATTACTACTTTCAAGGCAGCAAGACTTTGAAAGTAATGGATTTTTGACGAAAAAATTTTGAGAATAGATTTGACATAACAAAAAAGATTGAAAATGGAAATGGAGTTTTTAATTATAAACCATATTGATTTAGTATGTCTGTGTGTGTAATAATATCATATTTACTAGTTTATTACGTAGTGCTTTCAAGTTTTCAAAGCCAATTCACATATATCATATATTTCTCAAAACAAATGCACATATGGGCATTTATTTCATTTTACAAATGATTAACCTAAAATTCAGAAAGTATTGGCTGATTGTTGCATATATATTTAATTGTTTTTGCTTTTGTCCTATTCTGTTTCCATTTGTGTTGCACAATATTTTAGCTACATTCATTTCAACAGCAGTTGGCATACAGAGTATATAGGAACATATGTGCATGTATGAGTAAATATGTAATATATTTTTAATGTGATATTTATATTTATATATTCTTGTGTGTTTATTTGTATATCTACCTATCTAGATAGACATTTATAGTTACAAATGAGGTAAAGTATAAATATTCATGTTCACACATGAATATTTTTTCTTAGATATTTTTTCTTAGAAGTCAATATCTGGCACCAATAAAAAAATCTACCTATAGACAAATCTATAACAACAAATAAATAGAAATCTAAATATCTACATTCATAAGTAAGCAACTTATGATTAATAACCATATATATAGCAGTTATGATAAGAATCAACTTATTTTATGTTGTACTCAATATTTTGCCTTTAACACTAATCAGTGCATACACAGGTTGACATGAGAAAAGCATCACGTGGTCAAGATTTATTTAAAAATAGCATACCACTTCATATTATAATAGTTATAGGGAACTGTAAGAAAAGAAAATATTAAAGTAAAATCACTCCTTTTGACAACAGTAACACTTAAAGAGAAATGGATTTGGGACAGACAATGAGAGTGCATTTGAGACTAACACAGGAAAGGTTAGACCTTGAAGGTGTAATTTGAAGGAAAACAAATGGTAATATATTTAAGGAGGGACTCTTGTCTAAGTGAAGCCAAAAAGAAAAGTTCGAGATTTATTAGAAGGAAAGTTAACAGTCAGTAGGGAAGCAGTGGGAGATGTGAGATCAGGCTCAAGCATAGTTTTGACAAGTCATTAATCCAAGTTAAAGAGCCTAGACTTTATTGCACTCACAATGAAGAATCATTAAGGGGAAGAAAATGGTAACTTGAAAGCAGTGTTTAAGTTGGTTGCCCTGTGCAGGGTGCATTAAAGTGGTAGAAACTTCCACTTTGTGACTCTAGTAAGGAAGCTATTAGAGAAATGATAGGTCAAAGACAAAAGTCAGCCTGGGGAACTTGAAATACATGTGGGCATGTTTGTCTCCTTATGTACATAGGTGACTGTTGCCAATCAAGTAATTTTGCAAAGTTACCAGTATTTCCTAGTCTTGGCCAACCAATCACCAGACAACCTGTTTGTGTGTTCTATATTTTTGCCAATTTCATGAGTTTGTGGCTTGTGTTTAGGAAAAAATGCATATATAAAGAAAGTTTTGCCCTAAATATAGAGACAGCTGATGAAACAACTTACAATCATGAAGAGACTTAGGCAGAAGAGGACAGTTTTCCCTAAATTTTAGGGACATAATTTTTTTAAGAAAAAATTATCTGATTTCACACCTATGTGGTCAGAATGGAGAAACAAACAAATAACTGAGTTTTAAAACTACACATCTGGCGAAAAAGGATGAGTTTTATAGTCACAGAGATTTGAGATTAAATTCTAAGCATGGGGCAAGTTATTAGGACTTAACTTTGCTAAGAAATGTTTTCCTCATTGCAACTTCTGTTAGTCCATTTGCACTGTTAAAAAGGAATACTTGAGGCCGGATAATTTAAAAAGATAAAAGGTTTAACTGGCTCATAATTCTGCAGATTGAACATGAAGCACAGCGTCAGCATCTACTTCTGGTGAAGGCCTCAGGAAGTTTACAATCACAGTGGAAGCCAAAGGGGAGCCAGTGTGTCACATGGTGAGAAAGGGAGCAAGAGAGTGACAAGGAAGTTTCAGGCTTATTTAAACAACCAGATCTCACTTGAACTCATAGCTGAGAACTCACTCATTACCTCAAGGATGACACTCAGCTAATTCAGAAGGGAGCTGCCTCCATAATTCAAACACTTCCCATCAGGACCCACCTCCAACACTGGAGATTACATTTCAACATGAGATTTAGAGGGGACAAACATCCAAACATACCACTACTCTTCATGATGATAAAACTGATACACATATCATCACTACACATATATATGTAGTTTTAAATATATATAAAGTTATATATCTAATTATTAAATATATATACACACATGTTGTATCATTACTGCATATATGTGTATATATATTTATGCTTTGTAAAATGCATGAAGGCCACGCGCGGTGGCTTACACCTGTAATTCCAGCACTTTAGGAGGCTGAGGCGGGTGGATAACGAGGTCAGGTGATCAAGACCTCCCTGGCTATCATGGTGAAATCCTGTCTCTACTAAAAATACAAAAAATTAGCTGGGTGTGGTGGTGCACTCCTGTAATCCCTGCTACCAAGGAAGGGGAGGTAGGAGAATAGCTTGAACCCGAGAGAGGGAGATTGCAGTGAGCCGACATCGCTCCACTGCACTCTAGCCTGGTGACGCAGTGAGACTTCCTCTCAAAAAAAAAAAAATGCATGGAACACAGTAAATATGCAGTTAAAAATATGCAGTAATTAATCGTAAGCTTGATTTCTGTATCCTATTTAAATTATCATCAGTATCCCAAAGGATACTGCCTCAAAATTATTAATTTCTAGTTAAAAGTGGATCCAAGCTTAACTATACAACCAGAAGTAGATAATGTCTCTTCAGATATTTCTGCAAGTTTCTAGGGGGTATGTATTCAAAATCCTGTGGACAACTCGTTGGAAAAGTTTCTCCAAGTAAAGAAAATCACATGTATGGAAGCGTGAATATGGCAAACATCATGACATATTCCAAGAACTGGAAGTACTTTAGTAGTGCTACAACCTAGGAAAACTAAAAGGTGATACATACGATGTGAGTATATCACAGTGATACTTAGATGCCACATATGAAATTTATATTTTATGCTGTGTTTATTGAGGAATAGAGCAATTGAAATAACAGCTAGAAAATTATTATTAGGATTATAGACCTTGGAAGATGTGATAAAAATAAACATACTTAAGGAAGTAGTAGCAATAATAGGTAGATGGGTAAATTGTAAGAGAGAAAAAAATAGAGGTCTATGATTATTCTCATAATTCTAGATTGGGCTATAATAACAATATTAGTTATAATTTATTTAAAAATTTATATTCAAGGACCTCAACCATGTGTCTCATATTAACTATATCATTAACAGTTAATAATAACTAATTTCAACTTACTCTTAAAATCTGCCTTGAATGTCTCAAAGACCTCCCAAACCTAACACATCAAGACGTAATTATAGTTTCTTCCTCCTAACACTACTGGCCACGAATAGCTTATACAATGCTTTTCCATAAATAAATAAATAAGAAACAGCCTTTCTGGAAGGGACAGTCTATGGAAAACTATCTCAGGAAGCAGATCAAGAGCTAGATTTGAGTTCAAAGTCACCTCTTTATTTCATCTTTCTATTTCAATGTTTCTGTGCAATACACAAATTTTACAACCATACCTGGTAGGCTTGTGACTTTTCCATCTGAGAAAATGATACAAAAGTCCTAGTTGGTTAAAGCAGAAATCTAAGATTCAGTTTTGATCTTTCTTTTCCCTTTACATTTCTCATCATGTACATGAATTTTTTCTTTCAAATTATTTCTCAATGTTCACTTTTCCATCCTTACCACCATTTCCCTAGCTCAAAACACTGTGGTCTACTTTGCAGCTAGTATCTTTCTTACTCGTCTCTCTATTTCTGCATCGACTCAACTCCCAGTAGAAAATAACAATGCTAACTTAAATACAGATTGAGAAACAGATATACATAAATCTAAGTAAGGGTTAATATTTATAATAAGAAACAACATATAGAAAAAAATTCACATCTCATTAGATGAAGTATAATGTAACTTCACAGGAAAAGGATACAAAGTATTGACAAGGTATGTAAAATAGTCATCGTTATCAGTATATTAATTTAAAATATAAAGAAATAAAATTTCTCTAGAGATTGTCAATAACTTTTTAGAGAATTGGCATAAAACATAAATTGTTAAATTGTGGTGATTGTGGGAACAGAGGGTAGGGATTGCAAGATTATTATTAAATTTAAATACTCTGATTTATTCTAAATTGTTTCATAAATTGGTATTCACATTTTAGAAATTTCTGCAAAATTACATAAGCAGAGGTTTGAAAAGTATATGACCCAGTAAACCTCTTCTAAGTGATTTAACCTGAGGAAATATGCAAAAAGAAGAAAAATGTGTATAAATAATTTCAGCATAGCATCATCTTTTTAAGAAAGTTAAATGTCCATCACAGTGTAATAGCTGTGCACACTCTTTTATATCAATGTTATAAATAAGAAGTATACATAGAAACTTGAATTAGCATTTACAATGTAATGTTAAATAAAAAATAAAGACATAAAAATATACATCAATTAGATAATTACTATTTTAAGCTGGTGTAGGGTTTTGAATGACATAGCAGTAACAAATTGGAAATACGATAATACAATTCTGGTGCTTTTATAAAAAGTATCTCATGTGTATCTGTTCATATTAATTGTGATTGACTTTAAAATTGTTACATTAAAAGATATTCTATAGCACTGGTGAGCAGTAAAGTTTTAAAATATGTGGCAAAAAATTATAATTTCACCAATTTGGACAAAAAATTGTCACTTTTTATTTTTGAGAAAGAATTGCTTTATTTTCTGTCGTATTTGATTTCCATCATCAAAAACTGGTGCTCAAATATTTACAAATGATTCTCAGTTTTTGACTAACACAGAGCAGATTTGTTTTCTTCATTTACCTATAATTCATTTTTTGGAGTTCTAAATTTCAGGTTACATGGTAAAATAAATTCACTCTGAAATGGCACTTTTCTTATTTACAGAATTTGAATAATTGGCATTCCCATTTATCTGCCTTTAATGATTAATATTTAGTATATATTATATATTGTAATATATATGTTAAATACATTTTATGGAAAAAACAAAAATATTTAAGAATTTCTCACACATCCATAATGTATTTATTTTGTCATAATAATACCCAATTTATTAAAATAGAAATTGATGATTTAGCTAAATACTGTCTAGTTACAGTAAAAGCTTGTGTTAGTCCATTTTCACGCTGCTATAAAGAACTACCTGAGACTGGGTAATTTATAAAGAAAACAGGTATAATTTGTTCACAATACCAAAGTCTGTATAGGAAGCATGGCTAGGAACACCCCAGGAAACTTACAAGTATGGCAGAAGGCAAAGAGGAAGCACAAAGTCTTCACATGGCCAGAGCAGGAGGAAGAGAGAGGAGAGGTGCCACACACTTTTCAGCAACCAGATCTCAAAATAACTCACTATCACAAGAACAGAACCAAAGAAGAAATCTGTCCCCATGATTCAATCTCCTCTCACCAGGCCCCACCTCCAACACTGGGGTTATAATTTGACATGAGATTTGGGTAGGGACACAATCCCAAACCATATCATGGTTCATGTCAGTAAGTAAATGAAAATACAGTAGTAAAAGAAAAAAATAATTACAGTAATAATAAAAAAAGAGGAAAAACAAAAGCCTATAAAGGGAAGAAAAAAAACACTCAGACTCTCTACTAATCATAATAATATGCACATGAAAAATATCTTTTTAGGCTATGTATCATCAAACTTTAAGAAACTCAATTTGCAGTGAGCTATGTGGAAGCAGGTTCTGTTACTATGTCTTCTAGTTGATATCTTTTCTTTAGTTCAGATTGGCAATATCTTTTAAAAGGCATTCTGTGCCTCTTCCTCTTAGCCATAAATTCTGAAATTTATGGGTGAGATATTTACATATTACAATAATGAATGGATATCTATAAATTTTCCATTTACAACATTGTTGACACTAAATTGGAAACATTTAAATGTGTATGTTTTGGGGGCTTAAGAAACAAGTAAAATAGGATATTTTTTTCAACCATAATATTTCTATTTGACATAAAGCAAGACTGAACTGAACTACAGCAATAAGTCAAAAAATAACACATGCTGGTGAGGTTGTAGAGAAAAGGGGACACTTGTACACTGTTGGTAGAAGTGTAAATTAGTTCAACCATTGTAGAAAACAGTATGGTGATTCCTTAAAGAGCTGAAAATAGAACTACCATTTGACTTAACAATCTCATTACTGGGTATATGCACAGAGGAATATACATCATTCTCTCATAAAGACACATGCACATAAATGTTTATTGTAGCACTATTCACAATAGCAAACACATGGAATCAACCCAAATGCCCATTAATGACAGACTGGATTTTTTAAAAATGTGGTATGTATACACATAGAATACTATGCAGCCATAAAAAAGAATATTATGTCTTTTGCAGGAACATGGATGAGCTGGAGACTATTGTCCTTAGCAAACTAACTCAGGAACAGAAACCAAATACCACATGTTCTCACTTCTAAGTGGGAGCTAAATGATGATAACTCATAAACAAAAAGAAGGGAATAACAGACACTGGAGTCTCTATAAGGGGGAAGGGTGGGAGGAGGCAGAGAAGCAGAAAAAATAATTATTGGGTACTAGACTTAATACCTGAATGATGAAATAATGTGTATAACAAACCCCATGACATAAGTTTACCTGTATAACAAACCTGCACATGTATCCCCAAACTTAAAATAAAAGTTAAAAATAATTTTAAAAGTAGACATTTCTAAGTCCACATCCTTCTAAAACTATGACTCTATTTTCATGCTATGATCAGAGCCCAGCTTCTGGCATGAGTTTTCTATACATACGGTTTTCTCTTTTTCCCCTTTACTTTACTCTCTTTCCCCTTACAAACACTTTTCATAAAAATTATTTTATTGTAATTATGATATATTTGCCACATACAGATTTTAGGCAGCAGATATACCTTTTTAGGCAAAGCAACACAAAAAATAGCTGTGACTCTCATCTAACCCATAAAATGCATTTATCAATAACTTGTATTACACATAACTGTACCTCTACAATATTGATTATACAACACCAAGAACTAAACTATAGGTTTATTAATTCATATATAATTAGATTAAAACAAAAATCCATTATGACTATGTCTCTTATATGGAGAATTTAATGTGTTCACAATAATTCATTCTTGATACATTTTATATATTTTTCTACATCATGCGTCATCTAGTTCAGTTTTCAAATGCTTGCCTCTTTCATTTTGTTTATTTTTCTTAATGTTCTGCAAATTAATTTGGCTAATTCTTGGATTTCCTTTTTTCTATTCATATATCTGTTTTGATTCTATATTAGAACTTATTTCATTTATTTTATTGGCCCTTAAAATGTCACCATGAAATGTAATTCCAGAACTGAAAATACTTTGCCACTCTTTGTCACTTAAATGATTTATATGTCCTTATTTCTCAGTGTTATACTTTGCATAGTTTCTTACGATACATTTTCTGCTTCATTTTTTCTCTTTAACTTGAGATTTCTAGATATTTCATTTTTAGAAATTATGTTTCATTTAATCTTCCTGTCCATTCCTGAAATATTTTTGTTGCTTTCTAATCTTCATTATTTAAGCTCTTTATTTCTTTAATATTTCTTACATAGTTATTCTACATTCTTTGTTAAATATTTCCTATATCTTCAGTTTGGAAGGATTGAAGTCTGATGTTTTTTTAATTGAAGTAAAATATACATATAGAATTTACCATTTGTTATTATTTTAAGATGTATGGTTCATTGGTAATAAATACATTCAAATATTTTTTTCCTTCATCTTCTCTCTGCTTCACCTTCAGGTCTCTGGTAATACCCGTTGTTTGCATTATCTGCTGAGTTTTATTGAAGGTGGCTTGCTTTTTAATGTGTTATCTTTGAGATCACAGTAATAGATTTAATATTTGAAGGTTCTTTGAGCTGCAATATTGGAAGCTTCATTACATAAAGAATTTGGTTCTCTTTTGCTTCTTCCAGCTGCCAGCTAACAGCAGGAACTAGCATGTTACACAAATTAAGCCCCTCCTCCTCCAGGGCACTGTTCAGTTTCAGATTCTTGGATTCAGCTTCATTAGAGCTCTCCTGTTGCTGTCTGCACCCAGACTCAGGACCAGAGTACCTACCTTGGCTTCTTGCTACTCTGGTCTCAGACCATACATTTTATTTGGAGGAAGTAATGTCGGAGACTTCCTTTACTTATGAAATGAGTGATAATTCAAAGAATGTGGAAGATGTTTTCCTGTATTGAGAAGATATCTCCATGTCTAGTCAACTTTTTGTGAAAGCAGAACTTCTTTGCTCTTCAAAAGGCTCCAATTCCTCTTCAACCATAATTGCTGTAGAAACACTGCTTAGTGAATAAAATACGGCCAAATCCAGTGAGTATATTGTAGTCCTTATCCTCTCAGCAATATTTATTATAGTTATCAATCGTTCCTTTTTTTGAACACGCATTTTTTACTTCTTAGATACTGTATTCTTCTAAGTTTTCTTCTTTTAAGTTTTCTTTTTTTTTTTTTTTTTATCCTCTTTGTAGTCTCTTACCTCTTTTGATTGTTAAATAATGAAAGGCCTTAGGCTGTTGCTCCAAATCATTTCTTGTCTCAATATACTTCTCCTCCTGTATGAAATAATTTATTACCATGTCTTTAAAAATACAACTCTGTATCAATAAGTTCCAGATATTGGATTCTACTTCATCTCTCTCCTCACATTAAACTTGTACATATAATAATTCGAAACATCTTTTTATATATGTTACTGGCAACTCAAATACATTATCCAACCTAAACTCTTAATCTTCCTGCCAAAGTATATTCCTTTTCAAGATTTACCTGTCTTAGTAAATTATATTGCTATTTATTGTATAACTGAAACCAGATTTTTAGGAATCACCTTTTACATTCTGTCTTCCCCTATTCATATGTTGCATCTATTATCATCAAATCATGTCATTTCTAACTTCTAGGTATTTTTCTTGACTGTGCCCATTTCTTTTCACCCTCAATGCTCATGTCATACCTTCTCAGTCTTACACTTAATCCCTCCTATGCAACTTCTTCATGATTAGTAAGTACTATCTTTTGTAAATTATTCAATAGCTTCCTGTATACTCAGAATCCAGGCAAGACACTTTTCCTATTGTACAAAACCCTGAATAACATAGCTAACTAGCAATATCTAATGCTTCTATCACTTTCATCATTATGCCTCATCCACAGTGGGTTTAAGTTAACTCTTATTTTTTTGAGACAGAGTCTCACTCTGTCACCAGGCTACAGTGCAGTGGCATGATCTTGGTTCACTGCAAACTCCAACTCCCAGGTTCAAGCGATTCTCCTGCCTCTTCTCCCAAGTAGCTGGGATTACAGGCACATGCCGCCACATCCAGCTAATTTTTGTATTTTTAGTAGAGACGGAGTTTCACCATGTTGGCCAGGATGATCTCGATCTCCTGACTCCATGATCTGCCCACCTTTGCCTCCCAAAGTGCTGGGATTATAGGCATGAACCACCGTGCCCCACCAAGTATAAGTTAACTGTTATATAATAATGCTGCATAACAAACTGCCAGATATCCATGGCTTAAAACAACAATTTTTTTTTATGCATGAGGCCCTGTGTCAACTATAGCAGCACTGCAACAGGCTGAAAAGCATCTTCTCATTCTGCCACCCTTGCTAAAGGAGCAGTTTCTCTCTGGTGCATGATGTTCTCACATCATGCACCAGAGATGCATGGAATGTTAGAACACACGCTTAAGGAAACTCATAATCCGTCTTTAGTCTCCACGGAAAACTGACATGCCGTCACTTTTAATTACATGCCATTGCCCAAAGAAAGTCACATTCCAAGCCCAATGTTAATAGACAAGGAAATCATACAAATTAAAATCTGATAAACAAAAATAAAAATAGATTGAAATTTTAATTTTTAAAAACCCATACTTTTCTGTTCCAAGGCCTTGGCATGATCCTTCAGTAGTTTTCATTGAATTCTTTAAAGTTCAACCTTAAGACTACTTTTTGCTAATAACAGTACTCCTTTCAACTTTTTTTTCCTTCTCATTTACCCTTAGTCATTAAATGAATGAGAAATGACAACTGAGAATTCTGAGACAAGGTTCTATGTTAGTAGCAATAACCAGGAAGCATAAAATCAAATTTAATTTTTAAAAACTTTTTTTTATTTACATATATTTTTGAGACAAGTTCTTACTCTGTTGCCCAGGCTGGAGTGCAGTGCCACAATCTTGGCTCACTGCAACCACTGCCTCTTGGGTGCAAGTGATTCTCATGCCTCAGCCTCCTGAGTAGCTGGGACTACAGGAACACATCACCACAACTGGCTACTTTTTGTATTTTTTGGTAGAGACAGGGTTTCACCATGTTGATCAGGCTCGTCTGAAACTCCTGACCTCAAGTGATTCACACACCTCGGCCTCCCAAAGTTCTGGGATTACAGATGTGAGCCACCATGCCTGGCCCTACAACTTATTAGATAATAAAAGACTATTCTGAAGAATATACACAGAAGTCTCATAAAGCCAAACAACCAAAAGAAGAAAGGAAGAGACAGAGGAAGGAAGGAAACAAGAAAGAAAAACAGGAAACAAAATACCATTTAATAGAAAAATACCCGGGTGAATCACTCCTGTAATCCCAGCCCTTTGGGAGGCTTAGGCGGGCAGATCAAAAGTTCCAGATCAGCCTGGCCAGCATGGTAAAACCCCATCTTTACTAAGAATAAAAAAAGTAGCTGGGCGTGCTGGCACATTCCTGTAATTCCAGCTACTTAGGAGGCTGAGGCAGGAGAATTGCTTGAACCCAGGAGGCAGAAGTTGCAGTGAGCTGAGTTCATGCCACTGCACTCCAGCCTTGGTGGTAGAGCAAGAGTGTTTCAAAAATAATAATAAGTTAAAGTTGTTCACAAACAAAGAATAAGCCTGTGTTGCCAATGACTACATAAAATTACATATTTCATACTCTTGACAGGTTATTTCATATTCATCATTTTTAAAAAATAGAAAAATACAGCAATACCAAGCATTAGTAAGGGCATAGGCCTAAGAGAACCTTTATACCCTATCGTGGGTATAAATTTTTCAGCCAGTGAATGTTCCATGGGGGGGCGGGGGAATCCATATATTATAGTTCCTATTCTACATTACGATAAATTTCTGGAAAATTTCTTGACCATTTTATATACAATGTTTGTGAAACTGCTTTTGCAAAAGTTATGATAGTGAGAAACATCTAATATAGCTAATTCCTTCTTTCTTCTAACCTCACAAGCTAACTGTCTTTGCTTATTCCTTAGCATATGCCAAGCTAGTGGTGGGAGGAATTTAGTTTATAGTTCAATTTTAAAACAAAGCTGGTAACAGTAGCTTCTCAGAACTATCCTCCCTGCTTAGGAGCTGAAGCTGCTTTTGTAAAACTTAACAGATTGGCCACAAGTTTAGAATTATGATTCAGGAATCATGTAGCCATAGGACATAAGATTTGTAACCTCCCCAATTGCTCCTGTAGATAATATCACTATTATAAAACCTAACACTAGTGTTTGAGGTGTTTTCAGAGCTTGCATTCTGATGCCCCAGCTAGCACTCCCCAGACCAATAACCCATACTAAGAAACTGACTCAGCTGTCCTACTCCCTATAATTTTATCCTTCACCTATTAGCATTCTCCTATTCCTTAGCCCCCTGTCTACCAACCTATTCTTGAAAAATCCAAGCATCTGAATTTTGGGGGAAGCAGATTTGAAAAATATCTCCTTTCCCCCTCACCCGTCTGGCCCTGTGATGAGAATTTTTTTTTTCTGTACCACCTGCTGTTGGCTTTTCTGGGCAGTGGTAAGATGAACCTGTCAGCCAATTACACTGAAGCTAAAAAAACACCGGATTAACATAGCATGATTTTTTTTCAGAAAAATAAAGATGAATGCTTTTAGTTCTTATTTATAATTCCCCATTAATTTAAGAAAAAAAGACATGGCCGGGCACAGTGGTTCATGCCTGTAATCCCTGCACTTTGGGAGGCCAAGGCAGGTGGATCACCTGAGGTCAGGAGTTCAAGACCAGCTTGACCAACATGATGAAATCCCATCTCTACTAAAAATACAAAAAATTAGCTGGGCATGGTGGGGGGTGCTTGCAATCCCAACTACTCAGGAGGCTGAGGCAGGAGAATCACTTGAACCCAGGAGGCAGAGGTTGCAGTGAGCTAAGATCGTACCATTGCACTCCAGCCTGGGTGACAAGAGCAAAACTCCATCTCAAAAAATAAATAAATAAATATAAAGGCAAAATTTTTCCTTTATTTCCCTTTATTTTCTGCTTTTGTTCATTTCTTTGCTATCTGTAATCATTCTTACTTTTATACATCATGTGTTCTTGTCGTTATACTTACATCTTTCCTTTAACTTTTTTTCTAATTATACAATATTTAGTAAGATAGCAAATAAATCTGTGGATTTTATAAAATAATTTATATATTTCTAAGAATAATAAATGATAAGGGAAATATGAGAAAAAATAGATATGCATATTATTTTCTCAAGTGCCCATTAAGTAGAAGTCACATAACAAGCCTGACTCTTTTTTTTTGGAGACAGAGTCCCACTCCATCACCAGGCGCCAGGTTGGAGTGCAGTGGCGCGATCTCAGCTCACTGCAACCTCTGCCTCCCGGGTTCAAGCAATTCTCCTGCCTCAGCCTCCTGAGTAGCTGGGACTACAGGTGCGTGCCACCACGCCCAGCTAATTTTTTTGTATTTTTAATAGAGACGGGGTTTCGCCAGGTTGGCCAGGATGGTCTCGATCTCTTGACCTCGTGATCCACCCACCTCAGCCTCCCAAAGTGCTGGAATTACAGGAGTGAGCCACTGCACCTGGCCACAAGGCTGATTCTTACCATGATCTCAAAGTACAACCATGAGGTCAGTTTGGTAAGTGGTAGCTGCTTCATAAATCCTGTTGAATTCGTTGGTGAATGAATGAATAGATGTTCAACTTGTCAAGGTGAATAGCAGGAAGAGTTGCTCACTATAGCTTGATAGTTCAACTTTGTTAGGTAATAATAGTGTAAAGTAGAATTTGAATTTAGTTTTAGTTTATCCATAAGGAGAACCAAGTGTAACCTCTACCTGAAAGTACTGTGTTACTACCTTTTATCACCACTAAATGCTTGCTTAGAAATTCTTTCACAGCAATAGTGATAAGAATATAGTATTTTGAAATGTGTCAATCAACTAAACTAGTCTGGGCCCATTTAAAATGTTAGTTTACTTCGAGAAAGACAAGATGACCTAAGATGTCATCCTTAATGAGATCAATGTTATAAGAGACTATGCAATTTATCCACTCCTCAAATTTTTACAAAGTCAATTTACCTCTTAATGTTCATGTATGTTCAAGCCTTACAGAATGAAATAAGAATAGTTTCTCATCTCTTATATCTTGCCTCTTGTCTAATCAAAGAATTTTCTAATTCAAATTGCATTAAGTGGTGCACATCAGATGAGTTCATCTAGTCACTGAATGAGAAAAGCATCCCACTGAGGGCTGAGCTGAGGAATCACTTAAAGCTTTTAACTATCAAGCTGTTTCAACCTATTTATTTTCCATGACATCAATTATCATTTTCACAAGATTGGTTTCTCAATAGTTTCTTTTCCTGGTGAGGTGACATAAAAAGGAAAACAAAACAGTGATCTTCTTAGTCAATTACATAAATCTCAATACCAAACCCCCATCACATCCCCAATCATTCCATCTAAATTCACTCATAAGTAATATTGTAAGTAATATTGTAAAATAGAGTGTTCTATTGTGCAAAAGAGAATGTTAAAGTTTTGCTTGCTTTAGAAAAAAAATACTGGGGCTTTTATAGCTATATATAAACAAAGAAATACATCATATTAGTGTAATAATTGTCTGCTCATCATTGTTCATGTGATCATTAGAGAACAAACTTTTAGAATATCTTTCTGCTTAATTCCTTGCAACTGGGCCATTTCTTGGATATTTTTTCAAATTGATTTCTATAGCATTCAAAAAACAGTCTAAGACAATTGGCTATTTACTTATTTTATTAAAAACATAAACTATATTAAAGAATAATCAAATATAATTTGAAATTGGAATCTGAAGTTCACATTGTACCACAGTTTATCCAGATATCCACAATTCAATGTCATGTACCTTGTGCTAGAAACTTTTAAATTATATTTAAAAGGAAATAAAGAAATCAGATTTTGGTTCTGGCCAAACTTAAAATTCCTATCATTTTTTAATGGCAAATCAACCCTGCCAATCACAATAACCATAGTAACAGGTCTCAGGAATTTTTTTCATGCTATATGATATTGGTCTTTAAAAACTGGTTATTCTCTCTTGACTATCTGGAATTTTGATAACGAAACTGAAAGACAGCTTTTATGCAGAACTAGGGCTGAGACGTATAAATGTATGATAATCAATCATTAGTCATGAAGACCAGGAGGCAGAATGTTATCCTTCCAGAGCAATAAATAAAGCTGATACTTGGAAAGAAACACAGACTAAACAAAAGAGCTCTATAACAAACCTGTACATGTACCCACTGAACCTAAAATATGAGTTAAAAAGAAAAAAAACTAATGCAATGAGATATGCAATATATCACCCCACATCTGTTAGGATGACTATTATCAAAAAGACAAGAGATAGCAAATGTTGACAAGGATGTGGAGAAAAAGGAATTCTTGCACAAGGTTGGTGAGAATGTAAATTGGTACAGCCGTTAGGGAAAACAGTAGAGAAACTTCAAAAAATTAAAAATAGAGCTATCATATGATCCAGCAATCCCACTTTTCAGCATATATCTAAAAGAATTGAAATCAGGATCTTGAAGAGATAGCCGAACTCCCAAGTTCATTGTAGCATTATTCATAATGGCCAAGATATGAAAATAGCCTGTATGTCTATTAACAAATTGATAAGAAAAAAAAAAAACCCTGTAGTATGTACACGAGATAAACTGATAAAAAAAATGCTGTAGTATGTATACACAATGGAATATTATTCAGCTTTAAAAAAGAAGAACATCCTGCCATATGTGACTGCATGAATGAACCTAGAGGACAGTATTCTAAGTGAAATAAGCTAGTTGCAAAGAAAAGATAATCAATTCCTCCAATAATATGACTATTTAAAATAGTCAAACTTATGGAAGCAGAGGGTAAAATGGAGATTACAGGGGCAAGGGCAAGGGAAAAAATGGGGGTTTATATTAAATTGGTATAAATTTCAGTTAAGCAAGGTGAATAACTTCTAGAAATCTCCTATACAAGATGGTGCCAATACTGTATTATGCACTCTAAAAATAATCCTAAGAGGTAGAACTCATGGTAAGTGTTCTTATCACAATAGAAGTTTCAGAAGGAAACTTTTAGAAGTAATAGATGTTTATTACTTTGATTGTAGTGATGATTTTATGGTTTATGCATATGTCCAAACTCATCAAATTGTTTACATTAAATATGTGCAAGGGTGTGTGTCTGTGTGTGTGTGCACGCATGTGTGTGTAATGAGGACAGTGTGTTATCGGTATCAGCACAGACATACAGAATAATAGAACAGAATAAAACCCCTTCATAAATAAATGAAAAAAAAAAAAAAAGAGCTGGTTCAGTGTGGTGGCTCATGCCTGCAATCCCAGCACTTTGAGAGGCCGAGGTGGGTGAATCACCTAAAGCTCAGAGTTGGAGACCAGCCTGACCAACATGGAGAAACACCATCTCTTCTAAAAATACAAAATTAGCTGGGCATGGTGGTGCATGCCTGTAATCCCAGCTACTCGGGAGCCTGAAGCAGGAGAATTGACTGAACCCAGGAGGCAGAGTTTGGGGTGAGCCCAGTTAGCATCATTGCACTCCAGCCTGGGCAACAAGAGTGAAATTTTTCTTAAAAAAAAAAAAAAAAAGGCCCTGATATTTTGTGACTGCCAAGAATAATTTAGAGACCTTATTAACATAGCTATCTAACTTCTACAGGGGAAGGATTGCTATAGAACTTCCAGGTTTGTATGCCTACAGCACAGCAACAGATCACTGACAGTGGTTGCAGCAGATAAAGAGTCGAATCATCGCAAGGCAAGGCACTGAACAGCGAGGAAACAGGAGAAATTCTCAAACCTCAAATGTAATTTGTCCAGTGGTTCCAAGTAAGAGACTTTAGGGGGATTTGTGAAGGGCAAGGGGCTGGAAAACTTGGGGTCATCGATTGGTCGGAGTAAAAAGGATGAAATCATCAGGATGTGGTAACTGCATTCCTCCATGAGTCAGCTTCTTACTGGGCTCTCCAGACCAGTTGGTATCTGTTGGTAAGCAGAACCTAAAGAACAAGCTCAAACAGAAGCTTATCATCTCACAATATCTTAGATTTTACCTGCAGAACAGAAGAGTAACAAAGAGTCTTGGACAAAGGCCATGTTATAGTAATTCTGCAGTAGTAAGTAGCAACCAGCTACAAGGTAGTGGGCCAAAGCAAGATAGTTTAATTGATTGCTGCTGTAAGCCTAGTTGGGTTGTATTTTTTCCTTAATTGATTTTGTAAAATTTTCATGGGAGTAGTTCAGGATCACTGGTTAAAATGCAAACAATATCTGTGTGTTTGTGTGCTGTGCGTGTGTGTGTGTGTGTGTGTGTGTGTGTGTGTGTGATTCATTGACAGACTATTTGCATAAGATAGATTCTAAGGACTTAATAAGAAAGCAAAGTTGCCACCAGGAGCAGTGGCTCATGCCTGTAATCCCAGTACTTTGGGAGACTGAGGTGGGCAGATATCCTGAGGTCCGGAGTTTGGTACCAGCATGGTCAACATGGAGAAACCCCTTCTCTACTAAAAACACTGAATTAGCTGGGCGTGGTGGGACATGTCTGTAATCCCAGCTACTAGGGAGGCTGAGGCAGGAGAATCCCTTAAACCTGTGAGGCAGAGGCTGTGGTGAGCTGAGATCATGCTATTGCACTTCAGTCTGGGCAACAAAAGTGAAACTCTGTCTCAAAAAAAAAAAAGTTGCTATCTTCAAGAAATTACAGATAAAAAGGAGAAATAGATAATACATATATTATGTCACATTATGATGGGTACATTTATAAGTGAGGTTATAATAATGTGTAAGGAGCATATAACTTACTGATTCACATTGGGAGGTCATAAGAGAAATTTGGATCAAGAAGAAGATAAATAATTTTATTTTTAGGACTTTAAAGATAAAGAAAATTGAGTCACCAACTTAAAATAGAGAATTTGTATATAGTTTGTTCAGTGTGATGTGATCATATTCAATATTCCCATCTAGAGTCCCAGCTAGTTGTTCATCAATTCCTCATCACTAAACAAACAAACAAACAAACAAACAAAAGAACAACCCTAGAAAGACTATTCTTTCTCTGTTGTCTTAGCAACTTTGTTGAAAATCATTTGATCTTATATTTGAGGATTTATTTCTGGGATCTCTCCTTAAATCTGTTGGTCTATATGTTTGTCTTTCATTACAGTACCACACTGTTTTTAATGTGGTGGTTTAGTTCTGAAATTAAGAAGTGTGAAATCTCCATCTTTGTTCTGTTTTTACAACATGGTTTTGCTATTGGGGTCCCTAGAGATTCTGTATGAATTTTAGGATGAGCTTTTCTATTTCTGCAAAAGCAAATATTGGTGGGAAAATTAAGTATCTTCAAGCAAATGAATATAGTTGGACTTTTCCTAACATCATGTACAAAAATTAATTTAAAAATGGATTCATAATCTAAATATGAGACCTTATATTATAAAACTTTAGAAGAAAATATAAGACAAAAGATTCACAGCATTGTATTTAACAATGGTTTTTTGGATATAGCACTAAAAGCATAGACAACAAATGAAAAAATAGGTAAATTGGATGTTATCAAAATTTGTAACTTTTATGCATCAAAGGCCATTATCAAGAGTGAAAAAACACATCTCACAAAATGGAAGAAAAATATTTTTAAAATCACATATCTCATAAAGGATTAATAACTAGTATTATATACATTTTAAAAACTTCTACAATTCAACATGAAAAAATAATCAACCCTTTAAAAATGAGCAAAGGACTTGAACAGACATTTTTTCAAAGGCAATATTCACTAACAACTAAAATGGACATTAAAAGATATTCAGCATTACTATGTATTAGGGAAATACAAAACAAAACCATAATGAGATACCACTGTGCACCAATTAGCATGACTATTATAAAACAAAAACAGTTAAAAAATAACAAGTGTTTTTGAGTATGTGGAGGAATTAGAATTCTTGTATGTTGCTATTGGGAAGGTAAAATCATGTAGTCACTGTGGAAAACAATAAGGCTGTTCCTCAAAAATTAAATATAGATGTATCATATTACCCAGTAATTTCACTTCTGTGCATATACTCCAAAGAATTGAAAGCAAGGGTCAAACAGATATTTGTACACCAATGTTCATAGCAGCATTATTTACAATGTCCAAAAGATACAAACAACACAAGTGCCCATCAGTAGATTAAAAAAAAAAAAAAACATAGTATAATGATAGTGGAATATTACTCGGCCTTAAAAAGAAACTGAATTCTGATACATACTGAAATATGGATGAAACTTGATGGCATTATGCTAAGTAAGCTAAGCAAGACAGAAAAATACAAATGTTGTATGATTCCATTTACATGAGATACCTGAAATAGTAAAATTCATAGAGACAGAAAGTAGAATAGCAGTTCCAAAGGGTTGGGAAGGGGAATTATTGGTTAATGGACACAAAGTTTCAGTTTGAAATGATAAAAAAAATTCTGGAGATAGGTAAAGGCAGTGGATGATGCAATGAAGATACAACAATGTGAATGTACTTAATGCCACTGAACAGTATGCTTTAAAAATGTCAAAATGGGCCAGGAGCAGTGGCTTATGCCTATAATCCTAGCACTTTGGGAGGCCAAGGTGGGTGGATCACAGGTCAGGATTTCGAGACCAGGCTGACCAACATGATGAAAGCTCATGTCTACTAAAAATACAAAAATTGGCTGGGTGTGGTGATGCACGCCTATAATCCCAGCTCCTCAGGAGGCTGAGGCAAGAGAATCTCTTGAACCTGGGAGGCAGAGGTTGCAGTGAGCCAAGATTGTACCACTGCACTCTAGCCTGGGCAATAGAGCCAGACTCTGTCTGAAAAAAAAAAAGTAACATATTTTACAACAATAAAAAACAAGTTTTAAAAAATACCTGAATTAAGTAGTCTCTTTCCAAGTGCCTTGAACTGAGAAATTTGGTGACTTTCCAAGTCCCCTCTCTTAAAAATATTTGTTAAACTCACAGAAATTATTTTATAATACTAAGCTCCATTTGCATTATACGTGTAACTGATTTACAAAAGAAAACAAAAGCAGTATGAAGAAATAGGTGGTAATTCTCTAGGCTGTGGCTTAAATTTTCTTATCTCTCCCTGAGGAAAGAAAGCCCTCTTTCCTGTCTCTTGTCTCAAAGAAGGAGGCAGTAAAAGTTCGGACATAGCAGGCATGAGGTCAGTGGCCTGGAGGTTAAAGATTAACTCCCCCCTGCCACCCAACCCTTAAGATCTCAGGCGATCTTAATGGTGGGGGCAATATGGAGAAACGCCCTCTATTGTTCCCATTCAATCTTGCTCAAACACACACCCTTACTTCATTGATCAGGACCCCCTCACATATACTTTCTCGAACTGTAAGCCTTTAAAAGGGCTAGGATTTTCTTTGTCCCAGAGCTGGGTTATTGACACATGAGTCTGCCAAGCTCCTGGACGAATAAAAAGCCACTTCCTTCTTAAACCTGGTGTCTGAGAGGTTTTGTGTGCAACTGGTCCTGCTATATCTCTAGAAAAGTAAAAGTGGTCTTTAAGGGCTGCCCTCACTATATTGCTACAAAAGATAAACAACCCTTGGGTAGGTGCACAGACATCCTGCAAATTAAAAGAAAACACATTTTCAGGCCCTTTGTGGATTTTTTTCCAGCAGTAAACATGAAGAGTATTATTTAGGACTACTTACACTTGACAAAGACTTTGTACCTGAAAGTCTGATCTTTGTCAAGACTTTTTTTCTTTGCGTTTAAGCAAAGTTTCACTACTATTCAAAATCCGCTTGAATATAAAAAAAAAATGCCATTGTTCCATGATTTTGCTGAGTGAATATATAATAGTACTGAAAGAGAAGAAAATATATTTGAATTACACAACTTCACAAAGTAATGTCCCAGTGTAGACTGAAATAATTTGTAGCAAAATGTGTTATGGCTAACATCAAATAGTTTTACATTGTAGAAATATATGAAAGGCATAAATTTAAATAATCTTAAAAAGTCCAATTCATAATAGTGATCAATACATAAAATGTATAGCCAACTTAATATCATGTTAGTACAAGGAAATCAGCATTTGGAATAACCAGCATTTGGAATAAGAATAACCAGCATTTGGAATAAGAAATGTGTAAAGACTGCATAATTTTGATTACAGAGTGCATGACTTAACGTTCCATTGTCCAGAGTCTTTCCTATTTCTATGGAGTGCTTTCCGTTTAGCCTCCTTGGATTTCTTTCAGTACATTTAACATACTTTCTCCATTGTGATTTGTAGAAGTAAATCAAGAAAGTTTATGTTTGTTTGTTTGTCAGATGAAACAAAGTAATGTAACATTTTTTCTAAATAATTCCTTAAATATGAAATGTATCATTATAATTTTATGACTATTGCCTATTTTTAAGAAATTAAATTTATGTGCTGCAAGGATTACTTTAATTACTTAATGTTGACTAAAGATTCTATTAGGAGAATTGTTTATTTCGGCTTGCATATTTTCAAGTGCTATGTCTATCATTATTTCAGCGTTTTTTTGTTTGTTTTTTGTTTTTTGGTTTTTTTTTCTAAAGCCAGTCAAATTTAGCAGTAGAGGGTTGTATACCAACTTTAGTGACACTAATGTTAATAAGTTCTGATAACCCACTACCATCGGACCTTTAAATGTAAAATATATTGTTTGTTCTTATGGTTACTATTTTTTTTTCCATGAAAATTTTAATGCTTATCTCTGGAGGAAAGGCTCTAAATTGGTTGAATAAAACATAAAATTAATCTAAAACACTGAAATCTGATTTTATTTATTTTAGAATGTGTGACTCTATCTACGTATCTTTATATAGACAAGGCAATCTGCAAGTATGACAGTTTGCTCAAGCAGTGAAATGGAAGTACATTTATGCATATTTGACATCTGAGTCAGTGACCTAATGACTCATAGTTTGTTTTCCATTATGTAGTATCATCAAATGGTGTGATTTAGTTATTGATTGAATCACATCATATTAAAAAGGAGTACAGTAACCACTATGAAAAACCAATAGAGATGTTCTGGAACAAGCACTTTGTAAAATTTATAAATATTACCCACGAAAATGAAGAAGTTCAAACCACAAAGACATAATTAAAAGTTGTAATAAGTGTGAAAAAAAAGGATGATTTACTGTCTTACTGGGAGTTGTATAAATCCAATCACAATGTTGACTATAAATACGCCCACAAACAAAGCAGAGGCAATAGCAAATTTATTTAATTAAATAAAATGTATGAATAGATTTTTCTGTGAAAGATAGCAGCATGACTTTAGTGCCTGACGATTAATACTCTTTTTACAACAGGGTGGAAATCTTGATGAATTTATATAAAAATTAACATTTAGCCTAGATTTATTATTTAAGGCAGATTATTTTGCCAAATTAAAAATTGTGAGTTTTAATGATAACTAGAGAAGTAATACTTGCATGAAAATCCATCTAAAATTCAAAGAGAACATTTGAGATTTAAAAGGCTATGTAGTTTTGATTCAATATTGAAGGAAATTTTAGAAACTTTATTATGAGAAAACTTCTTCACATAATTTTCCAGCAATCAATGAGCAGAAGTGGCAGGAACTATTGATTATGTATTGCTATTCTAAGTGAATGTAAAGGCAAATTTGAAAAAAAAAAGTTTATGGTTTTCTGTTTGTATATTTGTTTGTTTTTAATTAGGGGTATGTGAAAATATTTTTCTATGATACTGAGAATGTCAGAAAAGATTACTTCTATAATTATAATAGCTTTAACAAAGGAATGCCATACAAAAGTTCCAATGTCTTTAATAGTCATGGATTCACAGCCATAACATCATATTTTATATACAGAATTATCTTTTTAAAAAAAATTAATATTTATGATAAGATAATAGGATCATTAAGCTTATAATTGCATTTATGTTGTGAAATATTCAATTATTTCAGGAAAATGTCAGGAAACACATAGGGACCATTTTAAGAATAAAAAGATCACTCTTCTACTCAATATCAAAGTTAAAAAGTAATAAAATGACTTTGAAGACTTAACAATTTCATTTCTCCCAGGGCCTAAAGATTCCAGTGTACCATCTTCTAGTTAATTAATTCTTGCTTAGGACATGTATAATCTTGCTCAGTTTTGTAAAAACTTCAGTAAAAGCTAACTGTTATACTTTTTATTTTATTATTTTTTACATATTTTTATTGTTCATAGATTCCTTGCATATAATTCTAAGCTTTGAACAGGCAATTATATTTATTATCTTGGTTGTTTTGCAACTCATGTTGCATTTTTGCTCTCTGTAAATAGATATTTTGACTATAACATTTTTCTTTTCCTTAAAAATTGATTATAAGACTTTTTCATGACCTTTAGTAGAACTGGGTTCCTTTGAGATGACATCTGCCAAGCACCTGAATGTACTTTGCAAGATGTCCAATCCCGAATTTTTTACTTCTTGACGTTATAGAAGTAGTGAATTTTGGCTACAAAGCTGCATTATAAGAAGTGTATGATTATAAATTCTGAGTTATGTTTTTTACATGTCTGTTGATTACTCTTCTTTGAATTGACAATCCAACTGACAGCAAGTTACAAAGGAATTAATATTCCATGTGATACCCAAGGAGTACATTTTACATTCCTGCTTATATTCAGAGTTCTGGCTTAGGTTTTGAGGTGTTCCTTTGATACTCTACTGTGGACAGTCTGTGATTGGGCCTTGTCTCTTCTCTGTGGTGCTTTAAATAATTAACTCCAAGTTCACAGGGTTTGGGAGACCTCAGATGAAACCTGGCTGCAAGAAAACACTTTTTCTTGACTCACCTCTCCATTCAGGTCTCTGACCTGAAATCAGCTGAAATTCTAATTATACAACTAATTATTTTTAGGTACTATATTTTATATTTTATCCAGAACTATTAGTTTTCAGTACAGGGGACAATCCAAGTGCTATCCTGTCATATTAGCAGAAATAGCTGTTCAGATAATTTTTTGTCTGTTTTAAGACTGGTAGTGTTTAAAATGAGTTTATCATTATCATGTGATTATTCTCTACCAGCAAATTATTTTCTTTATTCATTATAGAATTTAAAACTATTATTATTAGTGAGCACAACTGCAACCATATTTAAATACTAAAATAAAGGCTGACGAAATATTCTCCAGAGATAATGGAATCCAAGAGTATATAAGGAATTCACCATACATCAGTCTGTCATGTTAAAACATGAAAACATCCAGCTTTGGCATGTACTATGCCTCTCAGTTTAGTGTGCCATTTACTCTTAATCCATAGGAAGAACTAAATCTTTGATGCACGTTTTCTTTCCCTAACCAAATAATTTCTGCTATTCCTAAATAATCATAATTATCTTATAGTACTTTTTAATTTACTAGAGATAAAGAATAGGAAAAAGCTTTGTTGATTTAAAGCCTAAGCTATTTGCCATGGAGCAAGTCATCGAAGCTTAGGTAGAAGACTACAGATACTGTCATTTCTTACAGTATTATAATAAAATACTAATATTTTAAAATAATATGTTTTACTCTCATTATTAATATTTTTGAGTATTTAATTATGTAATTTATATTTGGGAAGCACTGTTGATCCTGAAAATTTGAAAACCTCTGAGAAAATATGTACCTTCTTTTTCTGGGTGGGTGATTCATGATGTGAGTAAACACCTATGCGTTTATGAGTTCAGTCTTAGACTCCATGACACATCTTTAAAATGGTGACTCTTGATCCATTAATTTAATTTTTAGACTAAATTCAACTCTCCCTATGCATATACCTGAAATACATAATAAATTGTATTGGTCTATATAGTAAAAATGTGTATCTTAGGTAATTAAAATCAGGATTAACTGAATGTATCAGGAGCCTTCATAAATCATCACAGAAGATGCTACTTCATCAATAATACTTTTTAAAAGTCTTTTGACTTCTAGGAAGCTGACTGATTCAGGGGTTTGTTAGTCTGCTAATAATGTCAGAACAATTTTTCACATTCACTTTAGAGTGGACGCTATTCAGAGAAGATGCTTGCTGGGATTTGAACATAATGGCTTTTTCTAATTCACTCCCACACTTGCCACCCACATATTTTCCTTCTATTATTTCCGAGATGAAATTAGAGCCATAGTCAAGAGTTTATAATTAAAGTGACATTGTTACTGTGTTTATATTATACCCAAAACAATGATCAAAGATTAACTGAAGGTCAAGGCACAATGCGTTAGAAAACAAGCAAACACACACATGCATAGCTAAACTAGCACCTAAGGTTAGCAGCATACAATAATTGCAAAAATTCCTTCTTGGTGATGGGAGAATCTACTATAACCAAATGTGAAAATGAAAGGTGATGGTGACAGAAGTTAATTTTGTTCATATTATGAGCATTTATAGCAGACACAGCACCAGGCAAGATCATAGAATGGCAAAAATTGAAAGCACAAAAGACTTACGAAGGCCATCAGGCTCATCTCACATTCAGTAAAAGCTTGTTTAGAGCAAGAATGATGGATGTCTCTTACTCTGCTCTAGTTTGAAATATTCTGAAAAGCAAAACATTTGCTCTTTCTAATTTCAATGCAGTACAGTCTCAGGCTAACACAAACACGTAAAATGTGTGTACCTGGAATTCCACAAAAATTTGTTGATCAAACATAGCCAATTCTGCCTTTGTTGTTCTTTGGATAGCTTTTCTCGCTGTCAAAATGGCCTCCCTGTAGTTTCTACAGCATTTTCTCCAATTATTCTAGGTCATATCAGAGGCCATGAAACATATTCTCATCTCTACAATTTTATTTTTTTATTTAAAAAATTATACTTTTCATTTGGAATTAATATTGGACTTACAAAAAAGTTGCAAAAATAGTAAAGATACCTCCCTTATATTTCTCTTCCATTTTCTCCAATGTTAATGTCTTAACCATAGCACAACTGTGAAAACTACAAAAAATTAATATTGTTATAATATTGTTTTTTTTTATTTATTTATTTATTATGCTTTATGTTCTGGGGTACACGTGCAGATCGTGCAGGATTGTTACATATCAATGTGGGGAGCGATAACATTAGGAGAAATACCTAATATAGATGATGGGGGAATGGATGCATTACCTAACGTAGATGATGTGGGGGATGGATGCAGCAAGCCACAATGCCATGGTAGTAATTTTGTTTAAAATAAGATGATGAATCACCACTGGAGATAAGAAATTTTGTTGGTGAAATAGAAATGCATCCATCCCACCCATCATCTACATTAGGTATTTCTCCTAATGTTATCCCTCACAAAGATTCTTGATTGTACAGAGGTGTGACATTGGGTCAGATAAAGTGATTTGCAGTTTTATTCCAGGATGAGAGTCTTGTTGATGAGGGATAACATTTAGGAAAGTAATTAATTTCAGCAGCTCTGAGCAGTAGTTT